>JAVGWX010000002.1:131721549-132024049 GCA_036924085.1 Ariolimax columbianus
TTATCTGTACAACATATATGCGGAATGTATAATGAGAAATGTTCGAAAAAATGTGAACATTGGAAGTTTCGACCCATTTACGATTGGGGGGTACGAAATTCCAGAGTTACGGTACACAGATGATACAGTGATACTATTAAGAACTGCAGAAGGGCTAGAGCAGCTACGTTCAGCCGTTAATGGACATAGTAAAGATCAAAACCTGTTCATAAACATAAATAAAACAAAAGGTAATGACCACCGACAAAACACAATGTCAGCATACATTTACAGTGGGTGGTGAGGAAATAGATCAGGTCACACATTTTGAATATCTGGGCTCCAGAATTGACAAAAATGGCGACTGCTCAAAAGAAATCAGAAGAAGACTAGCTATGCCAATGCAGAGACTGAACAGCCTGAAGAAATTATGGCAGGGCACCAACAAAATGATGAAAGTAAAAGTCTTGAGAGCCTGTGTTTTTCCTGTGGCAGCTAATTGGATGTGAATCATGGACGATTACCAAACTTCTAGACAAAGAATCAAATCCTTCGAGTCAAAATATTACAGAAAGATCCACAGAATACCCCGGACAGAGACAAAAACAAATGCAGACATTCGGCAAGAGTTGAGCATATAAGAGAACTGGTTTATCAATTCCATTTTTGCTAGAAAATTCAAGTACTTTGGTCATATCAAGAGACACAACGGTCTTGAGAGAACGGTGATGAAAGGTATGGTGCCAGGCAAAAGAGGAAGGGGTAGAACAAGAAGAAGATGGCACCAAGATATCCAGGAATACCTGAGTATGACTGTGGCAGAGGCTGGTGTTTTGGCAAGGGAACGAGTTTCTTTCAGACAGACTGTGATGGGAGCGACGTTCTACAAAGGACATGCTACATGATGGTGATACATACCTCAATGAGAACATTGTCATAGAATTGTTTCTCCTTCCAACTCATTCGTTGCATTCTTCGATAGCACCACACAACAAATGCTTCCTAGCTTTTTCACCTTTCCTTGCTACAGTCCGTGTTTGAGCCCCATTCTGTTCTTTCCCGATAATCTTCCAGGCTAGCAATTTCAGTTGTTCTATAACGTTTTTTTTTTTGTTGCCAATGCAATCTTTATGCTAATTGTTATCTCATTGCAGTCATCTTTTCTTATTATTTGCTCTAAATATATAAACATTTGTGCTTGTTCAATTATTCCGTCAATGATGATTATATTTATTTGCCTGAGTTGCTTTGCTATTATCATAGTCTTTGAGTTCAATGTGTTTATTTTTATGACGAACTATTTTTCTGTGCTGTTAATTTTGTTCAAGCAGCTATTGTAACCCTGCTGATCCTATCACCATGGTTTGGTCATCGACAAATTAGATTGCATTTCTGTTTATACCATTGCCTTTGACACCCTAATACCGTTCTTTCAATCATGATCTCATTATATACGTGGGAGAAACTTTCTAAAGGCAAACAACCTTATCGTAACACATATCTTAATGAAACTGGATCTGCTAGTCCTTCTTTGATTCAAAATTAACTTCTTGATCTCCATACCGATTTTGGATTAACTGTATGTTTAGATTCTCTATATCTATTTGTTGTAACATCTGAAAAAAGTGTGTTTCAATGGATTCGATCAAAGGTTTTCTCGTACTCAATAAAGCAGATACATAGTGGTCGTCGTAGATCGATTATTCATTCTGCGATGGCATCCCGTGTACCTTTGGCCTTGCAAAATTCAAATTGGTCTCCTTTTTTTAGCATCTCCTATATATACACACGAGGCGTGTTCAAATGAAATAGCCAAGCAACTGGTTCTAAGAGTTGTCATAGTCGTGGGTGGGGTTGAAGATGAACTCTCCACACCAACTAACTTTTCCCATTGCGTGTGTCTAATAGAGCCTGTAACAACCAAGTTCATATCCTGGCTGTCGCGGGGCAGAACTGTTTTGACTAACAGGAGAATGGGCGGAAAGCCAGCCGCTTGCGCCTTAAAACAAGTAATTTTAGGCAGATCCGGCCTAAAAGGCCTAGGAAAGCAACTCATCTAGGAGAGGGAAAACTCTGATTTCAAACCGTCTGTAGTCCTGCAGATAAGATACTGGCGTATCTTGTCAGGTTTTGTCAGATATAGCTGTGCAATCTGTTTTCTGATAACTCTGAAAGGTGGTCAGCGTCTACCATGATAAAACCTTATCCTAGAGCGAGGAAGGGCAACCTCAGCTGAGTGTTGTGGCAGAGCAGACGAGACCCTTATCCTTGGTTGGTGGCTGGTCTAGGTGTGAAGCTCCAATAGGTGAAAGAAAGAGCAGTGCTCTGCTGATCCAGCAGCATCTGCAACTTGCCTTGTTCCAAGTGTAATGGTATCACTTTTCTCTTGGAACAAACAATGCAAACCCAGAGAGGGACCGTACTGCATGGATAACACATGGTCGCTATATTTAATGAGCTTTGTGCTATGGAGAGGTACAACTCCATCCCTGGAGGCAGGGGCGCCACGTGCTGTCATCGATGGTGGGAGACACTTTCGGGTGTCACTGATTAACTAACGATCGCTTCAAGCTGGGCAGCCTCCACCCAATAAGGTGTTGATCCGCTACATCATGTCTGATTCAATAGGTACTTAGGGCTAGGACAAAATCCAAATCGCAGGCTGTAAATTAAGTGTACCGGGCAATAACACTAAAAATTAACATTTCAGGGTTTGCCCTGCAAGTTGGAATGTCTGAACCATGTGTTCAGGTTCATGCCACTAACCGTAGAGATAACGGTGACTTAGAAAAACGGCTGTTTTTGATGCCGAACTCAATCTTTTTGATATAGACATTGCTGGCCTGCAGGAGACACGCCTTCTCGATGATGGGTCACTTAGGGAGAACAATTATACTTTGTTTTTTTTTTAAAGGCAAAGGAAAGGAAGAAGCCCGACAACATGGGGCGGGTTTTGTGGTGAAGAACTCGCTATTGTGTGCTATTGAGAGTCCATTAGGAATATTTGCAATAATGTAAACAATGAGATGGTCTACCTCGTGTGGATTCATAACACTTACCGCTGCCTACTCTCCGACCCGCATACCAGAGGAAGATTCAAAGGATTACAGCTATGTAAAGTTACACAATGCAGTGAATGCAATTCCAAAATCGGACTGCTTATACATACTTGGTGATCTAAATGCTCATGTGGGATCGAAACCGAATTAATGGTCAGTTTGTTTAGGCAAACACAATATTTGGTGCATGAATAAAAATGGACAAACACCTAATTTGCAACAAAAGATGGCCTTAACGCATCATAGAAACACCCAAGATTCTGTCATTGCCACAGACTGGACATTATTATAACCAGGAAACAAAATATGAATCACAAACAATTAACACGCAGCTACCCGAGTGCTGGCAGTGACACTGACCACATGTTGGTCATTGCCCGCGTCAATCTGAGAACTAAGAGAAACTTTACAGCAAAGCACAAACCTATTTTGAAAATACATTAAGTTAACACCAAGGATCCAGAAAAGTGTTTGAGGTTCCAACAGCAACTTGCAGATGTTCTCACTGATACATCAGGAGACTACAGCTAGTGAAAAGTGTGATTTAATCAAAGAAGCTACTCTCAAAGCAGCAGTAACAACTTATGGCATTAGAGAACACAAGAGAAAAGACTGGTTTGAGGGAAAAAGTCGTATGCTGCAGACTTTGACTGACATGAAAAAGGCAGAACTGCTAAGAAATAAGGACAACACTACGCGAAACACTCTCAATGGGTTGAAACAAGCGAGAAAAGAAGTGCAAAGGATAGCTAGGCAGTGTGCAAATGACTATTGGATGCAGTTATGTGAGCATATCAAAGATGCCTTCTTCTTCTTCTTCTTCTTCTTCTTCTTCTGCGTACGCAGTCAGACAGTAACCATTATGTTTTCGAAAAAAGCGGCGGTCATCCTGAGGCTGTCGCCACTGCCATAGAGCTTGTCTTGCAGTTCCACTTGTAATGGCCACATCTGCTCTCTCTGATCCTCGTATGTCGGGCAGTTCTGCAGCAGATGTTCAGCGGTCATTTTACCAGTACCGCACGGGCATTCGTCGGTACACCCTATCTTCAATTTGTTGAATAGGTGGTACCTCAGTCTATTGTGGCCAGTGCGAAGTCTGAAGACAACGACCTGCTCTCTTCGGTTCAACTGGTAATAGGCATCGTTTTTGGTGTAACCAGTATGTTCGGTTTCCCATTTGGTCATGTATCTGGCTTTGATAAGCCGTTTTGACTCTTCGTATGTCATACTGGTATCTGTTTGTGGTAGTCTTGCACCTTCTTTTGCCAGTCTGTCTGCCTCCTCGTTGCCTTGGATGTTGCAGTGTGACGGTACCCACTGTACCACTACCCTTTTTGGTGCGGACTGCTGGCACAGTTTGCAGAGTGCTGCTCTTAAGTCATTAAGCTCAGTGTTTTTCTGGCTTTTTAGCGCTGTGACTACGGCGAGAGCATCTGTCAGCAGGACTATATGGCTCTCATTTTCACTGTGTGTCACCATTTCTTCCACTGCCGCCCTCAGTGCCTCTGCCTCCGCTCTGAAATTGCTTGTGTACTTACCAGTAGCGAATGACAGTGTTATTTTTCTGCCATTTGGTAGGTTCAGGAATGCTCCTGCCCCTCCGTTCTGTGTTGTGTTTGTTACAGAACCGTCGGTGTATGCATGGGTCCAGTCCATGCTTTGGTAGCTTTTCGTTTTGAAGCTTAGGGTAGTATCTCTCCTTTCTTTTTCAGTCTGGCAGTTTTTGTTTCAATACCTGGTATATTTTCTACCACCTCTGGAAATATATCCTGCCTCCAGGTAGGTTTTCGTACAGTAGTGATGGGTTTTGGTGTTGTTAGTGCGTTTATGGGATCTTCGTGCATCTTTGCTTTGGCTATTTCTGCAAAGTTTCTCCGCTTTAGTTTCCCATTTCCCAAATTGTTTAGTCTCTGGTGCATTGGATGGTCAGTCAGTATTCGGAGTTTCTCCGACTGCAGCTGGGCTCTGCAGTCTCTTCTATCGGTCATGGATTGCAGTTTTGTAATCTTTTCAAGTTCTACAATTGGCGTTGACTTCATGCCACCTGTTATAATTCTCATGGTATGGTTTTGAAGTTTGTTAACTTTATCGAAGTTCGCCTTCGCTGCTGTTGTCCATGCCGCAATGCCATACTCGAGAACTGGTCTCACTCTTCCAGTGTACAGTTTCTTTAGTATGCCTTCGTCTGCTCCCCAGCTTGTGCCAGCAAGTTTCCTCATGATTGCCATTCTTTCTCTGGCTTTCATTCGGTTTCTCTCAATCTGACTTTTCCATGTCATGCGCCGATCAAATGTGACTCCCAGATAGGTTGGGTTGTCGTTTGGCTGCAGGAATCTGCCATTTAGACTTAATTTGGTACTTTGGGGTTTTAATGAAAGCGAGAATATTGTGCATGTGGTTTTCTCCTCGTTTTTTTTGACCAACCATGAGTTCGCCCACTCTTCCAGCAATGTTAGGGCCGTCTGCATCCGATTTCTTGCTATGGTGAGATTCTTTTCAGAGGTCCACATAGCCAGATCGTCTGCAAACATTGAGCTATGGACTCTTCTTTGTATATTCTCTGTAATATCGTTTAAATTTACCAGGAATAGTGTGGGTGACAGTACTCCCCCTTGGGGTACTCCCTGCTCGAGTGTCACCTTTTTGCTCATCTGCCCTTGTACTTGGACTCTAGCCGTTCTTTGTTTGAGGTAGTGGTTGATCCACTTGTACATCTTCCCACAAACATCACTTCTTCTTAGCTTGACTCTAAGTCCATCTTTCCAGACTTTGTCAAATGCCTTTTCCAGATCCACTCAAACAGCTACTGTGTGTTTCTGTGCCTGGTAGGCATCTTCTATCTCCTGGGCTATGAGGATGACCTGGTCCTCAGTGGATCTGTGCTGTCTAAAGCCGGCTTGCTGTGGAGTTAGTATTCGTTTGTCTTCCAGATGCCACATCAGTCTGGTGTTTATCATCCGTTCCATCAGCTTTCCGACACAGCTCAGTAGGCTTATGGGCCTGTATCCATTTGGATCTGTTTTGTCTATTCCTGTTTTTGGTACTGGTACCAGTATTGCGTCTTTCCATGCCTGTGGTACAATTCCCCTTTTCCAGCTTTGGTTCAGGACAGATAGCAGTTTCTTCTTCGCTGTTTGGCCCAGCCCCATCAGCATTTCGTTTGTTATCCCGTCTTTTCCGGGAGATCTCCTTTTCTTTAGTGTTCTCATAGCCTCTTCCATTTCGAGCATTGTTAGTTTGGCCATCATGTGCTCTTCAGGTGCCGTATTCATGTTTTCGTGTCCCTTTAGCTCTTCGCTAATGTCTGTATGCTTATCTTCAGGGACTTCGATGTGGTTTGCTCTGGCATAGTGATCGACAAAGGCGTTTGCGGCTTTCTTACCTGTGATCAAGTTCTCGCCCTGCTTGATGGTAATTTGTTTATTTGACGGGGTTTCGTCTTTCATGGCTCTGACTAGCTTCCATAGCTTGTTCCCGTCTTTGTCCAGGTTTAGACTTTCCGTTTTATTTTTCCAGCTTTCTCTTGCTGCTTGCTTGAGAGTGTGTTTGTACTTCGCCATGGCGGCTTTGAGGGCGATGTTTGCCTCCATGGATTTTTCTCGCTCTGCCATGTGCCTAGCATTTGTTACTGCATCTTCCACTTTCTGCAACTCATCATTCCAGTAGGGCTTATAGTTTTTCCTAGCTCCTCTTGGGATGGTTTCAGTGGCGGCTTGCATTATTGCCTTGCTTAGGCTCTCTACCATGGGCTTCATTTTGGTGTTTCGTGTGTTGATGGTTTCACACAGCCCATCTGTCAGGATTGCAAATCTGTCCCAGTCGGCTCGTTTGTAATTCCAACGTGGTAGCGGTTTTGTTTCATGTGGGCCTACGTCCATGTCAATGGTTAGCCTGATCGGCCTGTGGTCGCTACCTGCCAGTTGGTTTAGCACCTGGCGGTCTATTTTATGGTGTATGTCCTGTGTGGAGAAGGCCAAATCTGGAGTCGAGGTGGTATGCCATGTTCTTGAATAGAAGCTAGGGCTATCCTCCGGCCTATTGATTAGGGAGAGATTTGCATCTATCTCCCAATCTTCCACTTCGTCACCTCTGCTGTCTGTGTCAGAGTATCCCCATCTCTCCGAGTGGCTGTTGAAATCTCCAACTACTATGCAGTTGGAGTCTCTGACCTCCATACTCGAGAGCGATAGGTCTGTATTTGGTGGTCCGTACAGATTTAAAATGCGGAGCTTCGTCTCTTGAGCCATTATGTCAACTTCTACAATTTCTGCGTGTCCGGTGTGATTGACAGATACCGCGCTACTCGGTATGCAGTTTCTGGTCAGTATCAGGACCCCTCCTTTGTGGCCTTCTCTATCTAGACGGAAGGTCTGGTATCCTCTGATTGAGAATTTATGATTATTGTTGAGGTGCGTTTCCTGGATACATGCCACGTTAATCTTACCTTCATGCAGGGGATGTGTTAGGGAAAGTTTTTTGTTAATGACTCCCTCCGCATTCCACTGTAGTATTTTGAGGGTCTTGAGATTTTGGTCAATAGAAGTTGCCCCATAGCCATGTGCCTTGACTCCACGACACATGGGTGGGTGACCACCAGTAGTCAAGGGTGGGCCCCTTCGAGGCGTGAGGCCCGGCACTATCGCTGCCTGGCGGGACTAATAGGTTGTACTGTCATCATGCTGCGATTTACGTTGCACTGTTTTGTTAGGCTTGCGGCCCCGTGCATCCGATTTCAACAGGCGTTTCTGTAGGGATGCCCTCCTTAGCTTTTGGCTGTCCCCAGCATATCTGCAAGGCAGCAGTTGTTTATGATCAGAGTTGTCTCTCTTATGGAAGTTGTCTTACCAGACAGTCGAGTCTTCACTACTGGTGTCTATAGTGTGCAATGATGATATGTGAGATGATATATCTTCTTCTTCTTCTGCGTACGCAGTCAGACAGTAACCAGAGATGATATATGAGATGGACTGGTTTACCCGGAAGAGAGGCAGTCCAGTGTGTCTGTATCCCAGGATCGTCACGTCCTGCCAGAAACGTAGCATTTGCATGTGAGTGGGGTATCTCTTTCTCCCTTTATTTTCTTGGCTTCTATGCAGGGATGATACGCCTAGCATTCCCCGCCACCTGGGGTGTTGACACAGTGGGGCAGGTGTGCAATGTCTGCTGGTCTGCATCTCTTCTGCGTCCATCATGATAGTTATATGGCTGATAACGTACAGAGGTAGATATCGTAGCCGAAGTGCATTTAGCCAGAGGACAAGCCTGGTAATGTCACAGAGATGTTGTTCGCCTGGTGTGCGGACAGCTCTCATGGTCATTGGTTGAGTCTCGACAGTTCACAGTGAGGTGGCTGTGAATGCAATTCCAAAATCGGACTGCTTATGCATACTTGGTGATCTAAATGCTCATGTGGGATCGAAACCGAATTAATGGTCAGTTTGTTTAGGCAAACACAATATTTGGTGCATGAATAAAAATGGACAAACACCTAATTTGCAAGAAAAGATGGCCTTAACGCATCATAGAAACACCCAAGATTCTGTCATTGCCACAGACTGGACATTATTATAACCAGGAAACAAAATATGAATCACAAACAATTAACACGCAGCTACCCGAGTGCTGGCAGTGACACTGACCACATGTTGGTCATTGCCCGCGTCAATCTGAGAACTAAGAGAAACTTTACAGCAAAGCACAAACCTATTTTGAAAATACATTTAGTTAACACCAAGGATCCAGAAAAGTGTTTGAGGTTCCAACAGCAGCTTGCAGATGTTCTCACTGATACATCAGGAGACTACAGCTAGTGAAAAGTGTGATTTAATCAAAGAAGCTACTCTCAAAGCAGCAGTAACAACTTATGGCATTAGAGAACACAAGAGAAAAGACTGGTTTGAGGGAAAAAGTCGTATGCTGCAGACTTTGACTGACATGAAAAAGGCAGAACTGCTAAGAAATAAGGACAACACTACGCGAAACACTCTCAATGGGTTGAAACAAGCGAGAAAAGAAGTGCAAAGGATAGCTAGGCAGTGTGCAAATGACTATTGGGTGCAGTTATGTGAGCATATCAAAGATGCCTTCAATAATGGTAACAATATGAAGAGATAAAGAAAGCCATCGGCCGAACAGTGAAAAAGAGTGCGCCGCTGAAAGCTTCATCTATGGAGATCGTCACTGATAAGAGGCAACAGGTAGACAGATCACTATCTTGAACTCTACTTAAGCGAGACAGAGCACACAGAAGATACCCTCAATGTCATCGAGGCCATGCCAACTCTGGACCATCTGGACTTGCTGTTAACTGTGGCAGAAGTTAACTGTGCTATTGCTGGCCCTGCTTCTGGCAAGCCTCCAGGATAGGTTGGATTCCAAATAGAGGTCATCATAAGTAGAAAGGACATACTTGCTTCACAGATGCATCAGATGTTAACATTATGTTGGTATGCCATTGAATTTCAAAGATTCGAGCATTGTAACCTTGTACAAGAACAAGGGGGAACCGGAGTGACTGTAACAACTACAGAGGCATTTCGCATCTCTGTACCGTTGAGAACATACTTGCCAGAATTGTGCTGCTCAGACTACATGTCTTATGAGATCAAGTTTACCCAGTTTAATGTTGTCCAAGAATATCTCTGTTCACAACAAAAGTCGTATGTTGTCCAAGCATCTCTTTGTTACTGACAAAGTCTACTGTTGTCCAATCATCTCTCTTTTCTCGACAAAAGTCTTATGTTGTCTAAGAATATCTCTGTTCACGACATACATACTGTTATCTAATCATCTCTCTGTTCACGACACATATACTGTTGTCCAATCATCTCTCTGTTCACGACAAATATACTGTTGTCCAATAATCTCTCTGTTCACAACAAATATACTGTTGTCCAATCATCTCTCTGCTTACGACAAAGTCTACTGTTGTCCAATAATCTCTCTGTTCGCGACACATATACTGTTGTCCAATCATCTCTCTGTTCACGACAAATATACTGTTGTCCAATCATCTCTCTGTTCACGACACATATACTGTTGTCCAATCATCTCTCTGTTCACGACAAATATACTGTTGTCCATGCATCTCTCTGTTCACAACAAATATACTGTTGTCCAATCATCTCTCTGCTTACGACAAAGTCTACTGTTGTCCAATAATCTCTCTGTTCACAACAAATATACTGTTGTCTAATCATATCTCTGTTGACTTTGTCTCACTCTATGTAAACATATGTGTCCCGTGTTAATTATTCACATCCTTTCCCACTCTATGTCTTCTCTTACGCTTCTTCACTATGTCTGTGCACTCGTTTCTCTTTCTACTTGTTTATGCCATTCTAATCATTTAGGGAGCCGCGTATCGCAGTGGTTAGCGCTCTGGCTTCGCATCTGAGTGGTCCTGGGTTCATTCCCCAGTTGAGGCGGTAATGTTTTTTCAGACCGCAATGTATCCCGGGTCGACCCAGTCCGGAAAGTAAAGGCGAGGGAGAGGAGATGGCTACCGCCCTCATATAGCCGAGCCTTTGAAAGGTGAGATCGCTAACACCTTCCACCCCTACGGCAGTAATGCTATGGGATACTTTACTTTTTTAAAAAATCATTTCCATTCTTTGTATCCCACTCTCCTTCCTATCGTTTTCTTCATTAAATTATCGATATTTATCCCGTGCGATACTAAGGGTATCTTATAAATTGACCTCATTTTTCTACACTGCCTCTCTCTCTGTCTCTTCCTCTCTGTCTTTCTCTTCCTCTCGCTTTCTCATACTGTCTTCTATATGTCTACATTCTCCACTCTCTAATGTTTATTTCTTGATTCGGCCAGTTAAACATTCAAAGTCTTTTCTCATTCATCGCGGTATTTCTCTTCATCTCTTCATATTTCTCGGGCGATATCTAATTTCTCATTTTCTCTCTTCCAAATGTCACACCGTTCGACTTGTGACAAATGAAGTCTTCTCTCATTTGATGACATCTTTCATCTCACTTAATGTTGGTCTTTCTAAATCTTACCCCTATCGACTAGGGACATATGAACTGTCCTCTCTCGTTTGATAACATCTCTCATCTCTTCAGTTTCTCCTGTCGAATTACCTATTTGCCTTTAGTAAGTTGTTAACTTGGCATATGAAATAGGTCTTTGCAGAAATCATCACAATATATATCCCTTACTATTCCACTCCCCAAGTTTGTCTCATCCCTCGGTATATTTTCTCTGTCTCATACGCTACTCCTCCATCTCTCCACAATTCTTGAATTGGCCAGTGAAACATTCCAAGTCTTCTCTCATTTAACCTCATCTCTCCCCTATTTTTTGTCCTCTCTAACTCTCACTCCATCCTTCTCTTATCTTTCCTCATTTGTTGATTTGCCCAGTGACAAGCCGACGGAGCAAAACACAATAAACCTTTCATGTCATCAGCTTTTGACGCCTCGATTTGAACTCCGCGTGCCTCAATGACACCCTATGTCAATTCAGGTCACACCAGCTTCCCAGCCTGACCAGGGTTTATGTATGCCGATGTTAATCGTGGATGAGCGCGCGCATGATTAAAACACAGCCCGCTTGAGCTTGCACGTACATGGGATGGCGACAGTGATTAAGATACTGATTACGGGTCCTTCTGATGATCCCATTCGCAATAGAAAAATGCGAAATCCCACCCTCCAGTTTTTATTTTCCTAAATTTTCCGGTCGTACCATCTTCGTTTTACGTTTTTGGTCACAATTTCTTTCCCCCAGGAAAATAAATTCGCATTTTTAAAACTGTTCGCTTTCTCGCGATCAAATCATTTGATGATTGGAATGTCTTGAAGCAGTATTTATTTGGATCAACAATACAAAGATAAAACTAGAAATTGCTGGGATTTAATTTTCTGATTTTAATCTGATTTGCCAAATGTCTGTTTTGTAGTGTTTTTGGTACCGTGTGTGCTAGTTTGAGTGTTTCGTTTCTTGTTTACATGATGGGGATATAATCAAATATGCTTATGCACTAGAGCTTTCAATGGTAGCTTAGGGTGAAGACACCATGAAACTAAAGACTACTTTTAAAAACAACGATTGTTAGGGTGTCTGTTTGTATTGCTTTAGTTCATAATTGAGATTTTTAGGGAAAGGTATAAATGCTGCTGATCCCTGCAGTCGTCACTCAATGATGCTAGGCTATTATTGTACCTCCTGCAGAAGAAAATATATGCCTCACACAGGTTCTGAAACCATCTTTATTGTTAGAAGACTTAATCCAAAACATTCTGCCACGCACACCTGAAGAACATATGGCTAAATCAGAGTAAGGGGAAGGGTATACACTTTGGAATTGGCGAATAGCAAGATTTGCCGCTCTATTTTCATATATAATTGGCATTGAAACAAGAAGATATACAAGAACAAAAATAAAGAATGGCATGTGTTGTATGTATGTGATATGGACAAATCTTGACCAGTATAAGGCTTGAGCGCATCAAATCAGCCTTAGATGGGAAACTAAGAGAAGAACAGTCGTGATTCAGGACATATTGTACAAAGGAAATAACAAATCTCAGGATTATCATAAAACAATATAAGGAGTGGCAGACTACTCTGTGTTTGAACTTTATAGATTTAAAGACATTAAATTTGATAGTATATACCGAACAACAACTTAGAAAATATTTAGGCATTATGAAATACCAGATATGTTTATATGAATTATATGTTCTGCGAGGAGATCACACGCAGATTATTCAACATAGACAAATTGACTGATTCATTTACAGTTCAAACTGGAGTCAGACAAGGATGCCTACTTTCTCCAACAATCATACTCATGGTCATGAACTCGGTGATGCGGCAAACAACAGATGACAGAAAAACAAAACTGCAATCAAAGATTTGAAAAGCAGGTTGATGACCTCGATTTGATACTGTAACATAAGCAACAGTACATACAGGTAAGGATAGACAGAATAGCATACGAAGCTGAAAAGGTGGGATTCCAGATTAGAATGAAAACAATAAAGGACATGAGGATAAATAACAAACAAAAAAGATATACTCCATGAAGATTAATATTCAGATTATTTAAGAAGTGCAAAATGTACCTATCAAGGAAGTAACATTGATACATGACGAAACCAATATGTTAATGCAAGGATTATTAAAGCTATATTCACTTTTTCCAATTCTCTTCGCCCAATAAGAAGCTCGACATTATGTTTGATGCGAATATAAAGTTGGTACTATTCATATGGCTCTGGGACATATCATATAGCTAATGGCATCATCATGACAAGATTGCAGACTTTTGTTAACAAATATCTTTGCCCCACACTTCGTGTTAAATGACCAGATATCTTTTCATATGGAGATCCGTGTTGAAGAAGACGGCATCAACCAACTAATCGGGACATTGATGAAAGAATAAGGGAATGTCTACGATATTCTCTCAGAGACAAGCCGGATAGCAAAACCTGACATGTGCTGGATTGAAACCACAGGCAAAGAGACAAGTGGGAAGGCCAAGAAACATTTAGCAGTGAACTGTAGACTTGGAAGTCAGTTTAAACGGATTGTCGTGGCAGGAACTCCAGAAGACGTCACGGAATAACAACACATGGAGATCATCTGCTGTGGTCCTATGTTACAAGGGAAACCAAGATGACCGATTTGGATAACCAACACACCGGTGTAAGTTCAAGCATCACGCTTGAATATTCTTTATGTAATTTGAATAAGAATCTTTGCTTGAAAACAGTCATCTAGTCAATCAATCAATCTATCTATTTATACATCTATCTATCCATTCATCCATCAGTCCGTCAATCCGTTTGTCTGTATATCTATGTATCTGTATCAGTCAGTTTGTTTTTATGTATGCCTGACTGTTGTCTATTTATAATCTCAACGTTTATTTCTGGCACGTAGTCCATCTGAAAATATATTGTTTAAAATCAAAGGCAGCCGACACGCAATGTTTCTCCAAGTTGTTATTTTATTATTGACAGAAAAACAACCAATACGTTTTCGAGTTTTGAACAGCTGTTGCTACTGATAATTCTGACTTGAACTGGCCCATGAACTTGAAGTCAAGTGATTGAGTCTGCATCTGTGTGAAATAGTAGGGGTAGATACCCACGTTAACGTGCATAGCTGAATATAGGCATGAGCTAAACAGACGCGTATCAGCTTACAAACTTCACAGTCTGAAAAGATCTTTTTAAAAAATGCCAACATTAAAACAAACAAAATCAGTTGTCATTGTTTTATTATACATTATATTTAACTGATTTTTTTAACTTGAAAACGTTACCCAATTAATAACAATTAACGTGATGTCAATTATTACAAAATACCATTATTAGCCCAAAGTTGTATAATAATTCATAATAAATCTAAGTTCTTTTAACATTTAAACATACTTTTTGATTTTTTGATTTATACTTTCGTGTGTATTTAAAAAAAACAAGTTGTCAATTTTTTAAACATCTCGTCCGGATTGGTTACTTAACATTGTGATAGTGTTGCCAGACTGTTATACAGCATTATCCTCTGTTAATAATGATCAAATATTGTATCTACAGCTTCCCATGGTTTACGGCCTTGCCGTACCTCAATCCGGACATGTGCATTCGCGAACGAGATTTCGTATTACACATTTTTATTTAAGCATTGCAACGAGATGGTTGGATCAATCGAAATTGGAGTCCGATTTGATTGAGCCAAATTAATATTACTTTTAGAGTTTCCAAGCTGAGTTAGACACTGGCGGAAACCCAAAAAATGAAGAACCAGTAAAATGTCGGGCCTGGTCAAAGAGCGAGCTGGTCTGAGATTGAGTTTCATCGCGCTCAAGTTCGCCCCCAGTTTTGTCGACTGTATAAGGATTGTCGAACTTTGCTGATTTACGATTGGACGAAGAATTTGAATGCAAATTTAAACGTAAAATTAAAGTAGATCTATACGCCATGATTTCTTGGGGACTCAATTGTCTCGAGGTAAAGGTGTTCGGATGGGTTCCGGAGGTTGCAGGTTCCAATCACGGAGGAGACTGGGATTTTTCAACATGGATTTTCTGGTTAACATTTTCTGATTTCAAGACAGTGAGATCTGACTCCTGTGTTCAGTGTAGAGCACGTCAAAAATCCTCGAGTTAATATCCGCTGCGTGGACAAAATTCTAGTTACAAATAAAACTACATTATTTGTACTTTCTCCCAGGCTAGTTAGCTGCAAGACGTTTAAAATACCTAGTACGGATAGCCGTCGGCTACCAATAATATTAACATGTCTGTTTGAATACCAGGATTCCAAGTATTATAAGCCATGGTTTCTCAACCTCTGTAAAGTTTATATAAACTACTAAAGGGATGAGTAAAAGTAAGTAATAATAGCTATCCATCGTTGTCCTTGTCACATATTTCCCTGTTGGGTGTGAGTGCGTTTGTGGCTGAACAGGCCAATGCGGGCACGAAAACATCTTCTACCTATCGGGCACATGAGGTTTGTCGAATATGATGGTGGTACCGCTGTTCAGGATTTCCGGGTCTCGCGTCTGCTCTGAGATTTCACAACACGGTCATCTTCACCAGCAGCTACACCCGATTTAACTGCGCTTCTCCAGTCAGATCTGTTTCGCGCAAGAAATTCCCAGGTGTCGATGTCTATCTCGCAACTTTTCAGTGAGTCCTTCAGACCGTCTTTAAAACTTTTCTTTGGGCGCCCTCTCTCGCGCCATCACTTTCTCAGCTCGCCGTAGAGAAGCCTCTTTGGGAGCCGCTCGTCTGACATACGGACGAGGTGTCCGGCCCATCCTAGTCGTGCTTTTTCTAGCAGTACATGGATGCTGAGCATGTTAGCCCTCGAGAGAACCTCGATGTCAGTGACATGATCTTGCCATCGGATGTGGAATATTCGCCTCAGACAACCTGGTGTAAGTGGTTTAACCTCCTTGCATGTCCAGAGTATACAGTCCAGCTTTCGCAAGCGTATAGTAGGGTTGGAATGTTGGTTGCACGGTAGACTTTAAGTTTGGTCTTGACGTTGATGCCACGACGTGCCCAGACCATCGAGCGCATTCTACCAAAGGCTGTGGTTGCCTTTCCTATTCTGCTTGCCACCTCATCGTCTAGGCTGACAGATCTCGACAGCGTGCGGCCCATATATGTGAATTTGTCTTCGATATTCAGCTTCTGCCCGCTGACTGTAGTCTCTGGTTTTGTGTACGGCATGCCTGGTACTGGTTGGTACATGACCTCTGTTTTTTTGGCATTTATGGTCAGACAAAAATGTGTGCATGCGGCAGAGAACCGGTCCATTCCAATGTGCATGTTCAGTTCAGAGCTGCTCATTACAGCGCAGTCGTCAGCAAATACAAGTTCGCTAATTATGTTACCAGCCACTTTGGTTTTGGCCTTCATTCTTCTGGGATTGAGTAGCTTGCCATCTCTGCGGTACTTTATGGAATTTTTTGAGCTCCAGTGATCTGAAGGCGTCTGTCATCGTGGCCGCGAACATCATGTTGAACAAAGTCGGGGCGAGTA
The DNA here is from genome assembly GCA_036924085.1 of Ariolimax columbianus. Classification (NCBI taxonomy): domain Eukaryota; kingdom Metazoa; phylum Mollusca; class Gastropoda; order Stylommatophora; family Arionidae; genus Ariolimax; species Ariolimax columbianus. The sequence continues at coordinate 131,738,111 of JAVGWX010000002.1, forward strand.
CACGTCCTTGTTTTACTCCGTTTCGCTTGGCTTGGCTTCGTTCATTCTCAATCACCCACTACCAAACACTGAAAGGGCATAAGTAGCAGAATGTAGTCCAGAGAACGGAATGCGTTGTGTATTAGTTTACAGCAGGAATGCGATATTTTCACCTTTCGGTCCAACACATCTGACTTCAGCAAGCCCTTTTTGAATACAAGGTTAGCATTCCATCTTCCATCCGTTCTCCTTAGCCAGTCTGCCCTGCTGAAGCCTGTTATCCAGGATCACCTCGTGGAGGTGTAGAAGCGTCTTGGCAGCTATGATTCGCTTGCCCTGACACTAGCAGTCAGCTATGAGTCGCTGACCACTGCAGCTCATGCGCTGCTCAGCATCTTGATCCCTTACTCCGTTTGATACTAGAAACGTTTTAGAGATTGCGCCGCTGTCCAGTACACAAGCACACATGCCTTCGTGTAGTTGTTTCACCATGGTTATGAATTTGTTGGGGTAGCCAAACTTGGACATTATCATCCACAGCCCTCCTCTGTTTACTGTATCAAATGCCTTTGTCAAATCAATAAATGTGATGTAGAAGGCCTGATTTTGCTCCCGATACTTCTCTTGTACTTGGCGAGCGGCAAAAAAAACATATCCATTGTTCTGAATCCACATTAGCTTTCTGGGAGGTGGTGGCTTTATTCAAGGTGTTTTTGAGTCTGTTTAGCAGTAAGCGAAAGGATCTTGCCTGTTACGGATAGTAGTGATATTCCACGATGATTGTCGCATTCCTGACAGTTGCCTTTTCTTTTGTACAGGTGAACGATTCAGGCGTCCTTTAGCTCCTGCGGAATTTTTACTTCAGCCCACATGCGGCAGACGATTTCAGTGATCCTTCTGGTGAGGGATGGGCCAGCTGTCTTATATACCTCTGCTGGTATTGCATCAGCTCCTGGAGCTTTTCCTATAGATAGTGAACTGATTGCCCTGTCGACTTCTACCTCAGTGATGACTTCATCTAACGTTAGCTTCAGTTCGACCTGCGGCATTCGCCGGATGGCCTCTTCATTTATGGACGATGGGTGGTTTAGTATTTTCCAGAAGTGGTCTGCCCATCTGTCTAGAATCTGAACCTTATATGTTAGCAGTGCCCTATCTGAGCTCTGTTTTGAAAAGAACGACATCAAAGAGAACTGGGCATCATTGAGAAACACACTGTTAAACACATTGGCCGACTCACGCGCAAGCATAAGGACTGGTTTGATGAGAACGTTCTGGAAATACAGGGCCTTCTCCATGCAAAACATGAAGCGCACAGGGAACACCAGAGGGACACACCATCTCCGGCAGCAAAAGCTGCCTTCAATACTGTCCAGACCAGGCTTAGAGAGATGCAAGACTCCTGGCTCGGCAAAATAGCTGACGAAATTGAGATGTTCGCCGAGCGTCATGACACCAAACGGTTTTACGAGGCACTGAAAGTTCTCTACGGCCCGCAGCCCTCTAGTAAAAGTAATTCGCTACAGACCGTAGCTTCTTATAACCGCCACATATTTGGTTGTTACAAGTGTCTTGGCAAGTGTGCAGTACTGTAGGTTGTCATTACTTTCCTTGCGTGGAGGAGCAATCGACAGAACCTAAAAAAAAAATATATGAGCAGTTAAAAGTAAAAAATCTGAGAACCAGTACCAACGAACAAAAACTGATCGGCTGTGAATGTTGGCGCAAAATGTTTGGCTACACTTTGAACATATTGTTTTTAAAATCGTCATCATCTAGCCAGAACGTCGTTCTCATAACAGCCGATCTGTTATACTTTCCATCTCTAGCCAGAGCGTCGCTCTCACAACAGCCAATCTGTTAGACTCTCCATCTCTAGCCATAACTCCCGTCTCTGTCACTGTTATCTTAAAGATCTCCTTTATGACAGCAGCACATTATTGATGGCGATCCTACAGGATGCAAATGTTGAGAAAGAATAGACTAAGAAAAATGATAATTACTACGAGATGACAGATCGAGGTAAACAAAAAACACTCTTGGAACATGTCATTTGATTTTACATTTTTTTATGTGCGACTTAACTGGCAGCGAACAAGGTGACAATAATCTGCCAGTCATAGATCTGCTCTTGGGTTGAAGTAAATGAGCTTTACTATGCCTCTAAATAGCGGCCCGGAAAACAGTTTGCATCCACGCAGCCTGGATAAATCAAATGGACAGCAGAGGGAAGGCAAGCCAAGCCCCCAAAAGTATATACTGTAGTCGGAGTGCCAAGTCACTAGGCATAGATATATGGACATTGTTGTAATCTACGACAAGACGTAATAAAATGTCTTTTTCTGAACGAACAAAAAATGCGATTAGTAAGTAGCATGCCCTTTGCAGACGGCCGCTCTTACAACTGTCAACCAATTTGGCTGTTTTCAGTTTCTTTGCAGGTGTGCAGTACGGTAGGTTACCATTAATTTCCGTACGTAGAGAAGTGACAGAAATAGAAGAAAAAAACCGTTTCAGTTAAAACTCGACACGGTGAGATTCGTACCTGGGGCGTTTGGATTGTAAGACTAACGTTCCATCCCTTGGTCACGCTGCCTCCATAGAATTACATTTGTTTAGTATAAAGGCGCAGGTGGTCAACTGGTTAGGATGCTAGTCTAAATGACGCGTTTTGAACCCTTCAAATGATCCAAGTTCAGTATGTAAGGAAAAGGAGTCTTCTTTTGTTCTTCCTCTTCGACCTTTGTCCTCAAATGGACGTCGCGACATTGTGTTGCCCTTCACAGCGGGGAAGGATAAATGCGCCTTTCGGCAAAACATATCCAGTTTCATAGTGGCATTTTTGAATTGGGTTTGCTATCCCTCTGAGATTAATATATCTAAGCCCGGCTGAGAGGGTGCAGGCATTTTTCAAGGCCGTTACTTGGAGGCAGAAAATGGGCTTGATCAGCTATGATTCGATGTCTACTGTCAGGTCATTCACTGATACAGTATCAGCATGAATAAAAGCATATCAGTGATACTCTGGAGCCCTTGAACCAGACTGCTCTGGTACAGAAAACTCATAAGCTACAAGTAATAATTCATCTAGGACAAAGGAAACTGACTTCTAGCCATCTGCTGTCTTTATGGTATTCTGGTGAAAGCAAAAGGCTAATCAGATATTACTCGAATGTTTAACACACAAAAAATGCACAACGCGGGTGTGCATGGGCAAAATAATCAGATATGAAGCCCAACTCTCAAACGCGATACAACCTACCTTTCAGATGCGCCCAACAACAAGACAAATAAAAAAAAGAATAGCTGTCTAAGTAGAAAACTGAAAGATGCCTTGCGTTTTTCCTAAATAACATAAATTACATTCATGTTAGTAATAATAAACACCAAACACAAACAAATATACTATCCCGTCTTGAATTTAGTTATTTGTACAAAAGATCAATTTAATCGCAGAAACACTAAGCTAGGTTAAATAATTAAAAACAAGACTGCCCATGCATTTAGAACGATCACCATGAATGTAAGGACCCCGCGTGATCTGTTGACCTTTTATCCTTCTCTCCAACAAGCACAATATAGAACACGTCTGTTTTAAAATTGGGAAACACGATAACCATTGACAAATGCCATTTAGCACCATACTTTTTACAAAGCTGAGTCAAACGATTGAAAGTCCTGATTGAAATTGTCCGTATCTGAACAAAAACATGTGGTTACATAGAGGACGTTTGGTTCACACTTTGGATACGTCGAAAGTTAAAACATGGTTTTTGTAAAGACATCAAAGCGTGAATTATTCTTGGAACAACTTCTGGAGTAAACCGTTTGAACGCCGGTCCCACTTTTGTGTGGGACTCTACTACCACGGAGCAATGCAGTATGAGGAAGACGGTCCTGAGCGAGATCAAAGAATTTTCTTTGGTGTTAGGGCCTTCAAATACGAATCAATGTGGCATTATACTAAACGGCAATACAAGGGGCTTGCTGGATTGCCGTGCGCAACGAAGCCGGAAATTAATGGGCCGTAGACACGTGTTGCTGTTCAGGCCTTTAACTCGTGAAGTCCACGTGATTATGGTAGAGGTATGACGATAGAGAACCATAGCAGACCACCGGTTGTAGCGACCACTTGTGGAAGGATTCTTTCTACATGTATGTTTCTCTGGACATGCAACTTTCTGTAGAAAATCGGTTTGACATGCAGCTGTCTATCTCCACACACGCCCACTCTTACATACACACGCAGACACACATAACACACATGTATGATTATGTATGTATATACATGCATTTATATATATGGACATACATTATATATATATATATATATATATATATATATATATATATATATATATATATCCAATATATTCTTAAAAATGTCAGTTTCTTCAGAATAAAAACCTTTGAGTAACAGCTATTGTTAGCTTGAGTGGGCTTTATAAAAACATTGTTTTCGTTCCTTTTCAAAAGTAAAACGATTTCTGGCCAAACTGTTTTACGCCAAAGGCCGAAGAACATAAATTGTAGTAAACCATAAGACATGTTTTTCTTCTGCAAACACCTAGAGAAGCCAAATGCTGGGATGGGCATACTGCAGTCGATTGCATTGACAATATAAAGGATCTACACGTTAGAACACTCGTTGACTAACTTACAATAAGGTATGCTTGTTTGTTAACTATATGTGTCTGATTTGGTCAATGTGAAAAATGATGTTCGTCCATCATAAGTGATGAAGATCACTCTCTTTGTTGAGCCATATGGACAGTCTTTTCTCGTGCTGTGTACGCTGAAATGGGTGACTTGCACGGTGATTGGATTAGAGTGAGAAAGTAACTGCGCCTTTTGTCAACCTCAATCTCTGGTTCGGAGCTGCCTTTGGCTAGTGGCAAAATATTTATCGAGACGACTGGGAATAGACTAGCATGCAGATGTTTCCTCATGATTTACTCCAGTAGCCTTTCCCGTAAACAGGCCTCTCGCAAGGCAGCGGAGGGGGGATGTCATCTGATGTTGTGTGTCGTACCTTTTCCATGACCACAAGAGGCCGTAGGAACATCACTGAGCGTGTGAGGGAGTTTACAATCTCTCCCCGGCTGTATTCAGTTCATTATAGTCGTGTCTAAACTTCTCACACCCCAAATTCATCAAGTTCAGCAGTGTGAATACGACACCGGCTTAAGCGTAATGATTTTCATATAGCTGATGTCCAGACCAGAATAATCGGATGGAAGAAATCACAAAAACAAACGAATTGACCAGTCCAAATGGAAAACAACAGGACGTTTCCGTGAACACAAGTCTCAGTCGAGGACCAGCGTGAATTGCAGGCAACTCCATAGTTTGGCGGCATACATAATGAACTAAAACAGCAGAGCAATGTAGACCCACAGCCGGTTACGGCGCACCTATGCTGCTTAAAAAAATGTTCAATGCACGCTGCTTCCAACTACATATCTATTACTTACATGGCAATATCTGGAATCATCTGATCGGTGCTTGGGAATGATCAGCATATGTCAAAGTTGACCTTCTAAACATGTCTTAAAATCTGACTAAACAAAGTTGAGCTTGGGACTGACAATCTTTTCTTGTAAAACGACATTGCGATTATAATCATTGCAACGTAACAATCCTGAATGATTGCAAAAACATGTTTAGATAAAGGTTGACTTTCAAAAGCGTTAGCTGTTGTGGTGGCATATGGTTCACTCTGCAGCAAGAACGATGAATGACTGCAAAAATTAGGACACCGACATACTGTAACATAGATCTGGGGTATTAGTCACCAATACTTCACATTGAAGCATACTGCACAAGGTGATCACCTAGACAAAGTAGATAGTAGAAATAGTTCATATGTTTTATGGGAAAGAAAAAGTAACATCACATTTTCATCATCGCATAACAGCCTTAGTGTTGTTATTTGTGTGCTGTTTTGGACATGAATTCAGATCTTGTTCAAGTTGTTTGTGTAAAGATCAGGTATGAAAATTCGGTAGTAGAAAACATCATTTAATGTCATATTTTTATTCGGCAGCGGTCAGCGACCTATTGATTGAACGAACGGGTGTCACAACAACGTGGATGGAACGAAAAGTCTTCACAGCAGCTTGGAGGAAACGAACAGTTTTCACAACAGCGTGGATGGAACGAACAATTTTCACAATAGTTTGGAGGGAACGATCAGTTTTTATAACAACTTGGATGGAACGAAAAGTCTTCACAGCAGCGTGGAGGAAACGAACAATTTTCACAACAACGTGGATGGAACGAAATGTCTTCACAGCAGCTTGGAGGAAACGAACAGTTTTCACAACAGCGTGGAGGGAACGAACAGTCTCAGACTACTCATAACGGGATATACTAGTATATATATGGGAAGAAAAGCGCTAGAAGTGCAACTGTGATACCTATATGGGTATGTTGTTGTCCAAGTCATACAGCGAAGATGTATGCATCGTTCGCAAAACAAAACATTCGACCGATTTCTGAACCTAATCTCAACAAAGCCAATTTCAGTTTCCGCAAGGACAAGTATGCACTAATGTTTTGTTTATCTTAAGATAAATGTACGGGGAAATAAAGCATTTCTGACCATGAAAAAGCTTTCGACAGATTTGATAGAAATATAATGTTCACGGTGATAGAGGAGTATGGCATACGAGGCCAGTTACTTGACAATTTGAGGGATGTGTGCCGAGGGAACGAGAATTAGGTTCGTTTTGTCGCCAGGGTCACATACGCTTGTACAATTAACAATGATGTGTGTCAATGAATGTTAGCTGATCCTGCTTACTTTTATCATTTATTAAGGCGCACTTGTGTCAGAGTTTTATCAGCCTTGCGACACGCGACCAAGCTCATAAATGATCTGTTATTCTGTCCTACTACTTCCCATTGATCACTGTTAAATGCATGTCTCACAATCAAATAAACAAATTACCATCAAGCAGGGCGAGAACATGCTTACCGGAATAAAGCAGCAAACGTCTTTATAGAACATTATACCGGAGAAAACAAAATTGATGTCCCTACAGACAGGCATACAGACATTAGTGAACAACAAAAGAGTCACGATGGCACCAGATGAGCACATGATGGCAAAACTAACAATGAATGAAATGGATGAGGCCATGAGAACTTTAAAGAAAAAGAAATCGCCCGGAAATGATGGGGTAACAAACGAAATGCTGATGGGCTTGGGCCAAACAGCAAAGAGGAAGTTACTATCAGTCCTGAACCAAAGCTGGAAAAGGGGAATTGTACCGTAGGCATGGAACGATGCTGTACTTATACTAGTACCAAAGAACAAAAAAGATAGAACAGATCCAAATGGATACAGGCACATCAGTCTACTTAGCTGTGTAGGCAAACTGATGGAGCGTATGATAAACACCAGACTGATGTGGCACATGGAAGAAAAACACATATTAATCCCGAGTAAGCAGGATTTAGACAACACACATCCAATGAGGACCAGATCACTCTCATAGCACAGTAAATAAAGGATGCTTACCAAGAAAAAAGCATACAGTAGCGGATCTAGAGAAGGCATTTGACAAGGTGTGGAAAGAGGGACGTAAAGTCAAGCTACGAAGAAGTGAAGTATGTGCAAAAATGTACAGATGGATCAGCCACTACCTCGAAAACAGAACAGCCAGAGTTCAAGTACAAGGGTAGATTAGCAAAAAGGTGACACTGGAGCAAGGCGTACCCCAAAGAGGGGTGGTGGTACTGTCACCCACACTTTTCCTAGTGTATATAAACAACATCACAGAGAATATACCAAGAAGAGTCCACAGCTCCATGTTTGCAGACGATCTGGCTATGTGGACCTCTGATAAAAACCTCACCGTAGCAAGCAATCGGATGCAGCAGGCCCTAACATCGTTGGAGGAGTGGGCTGGTCAAAATAAACGAGGAAAAAAGTACGTGTACGATATTCTCGCTTTCAAATAAACCACAGAACACCAAAATAAGTCTTAACGGCAAATACCTGCGGTCAAACGACAACCCAAACTACTTGAGAGTCAATTTGATCGGCGTATGACATGGAAAAATCAGATCGAGATAAACCGAATGAGAGCCAGACAAAGAATGGCAATCATGAGGAAACTTGCTGGCACAAGCCGGGGAGCAGACGAAATATTACTAAATATACTGTACACTGGAAGAGTGAGACCAGTTCTCAAGTATGGCATTGTAGCATGGACAACAGCAGCAAAGACGAACTTTGATAAAATTAGCAAACTTCAAAACCAAGTCATGAGAGTTATAACAAGAGGCATAAAGTCAACGCCTATTGTAAAACTTGAAAAGATTACAAATCTGCAATCCATGACCGACAGAAGAGACTGCAGAACCGAACAGCAAGCAGAGTAACGCAGAAGACTGACAGACCATCCGATTCATCAGAGACTAAATACATTTGGAAATGGGAATCGAAAGCAGAGAAACTTTGCAGAAATAGCCAAAGCAAAGATAAGGGAAGACCCTATGAACACCGTAACAATATCAAAGCCCATACCTACTGTACGCAAACCCACCTGGAAGCAGCATATCATTCCAGAGGTGGTAGAAAATATACCAGGTATTGGAAGCAAGAACACTCAGACTGAAAAAGAAAGAAGAGACCCAACCCTGAGGTACATAACGAAAAACTACCTAAGCATGGACTGAATCCATGCATACACAGACGGTTCTGTAATAAACACAACACAGAACGGAGGGGCAGGGGTATTAATGAGCCTACCAAATGGTAGAAAAATAACACTGTCAGTGGCAACTGGAAAATTCTCAAGCAATTTCAGAGAGGAGGCAGAGCCACTGAGGAATGCAGTAGAGGCAATGATCACAGGCGAAAGCAATGAAAACCATATAGTCCTGTTTACAAATGCCCTGCCGTAGTTATACCACAAAGAGCCAGAAAAATACAGAACTTAATCATTTAAGAGCAGTACTCTGTCAACTATGCCAGCAGTCCGCACCAATAAGAGTCGTGGTACAGTGGGTTCCATCCCACTGTAACATCCAAGACAACGAGGAGACAGACAGACTGGCAAAAGAAGGTGCAAGACTACCACAACCAGATTCTAGTGTGACCTACGAAGAGTCCAAAAGGCTAATTATGGCCAGATACATGGCCAAATGGGAAACAGAACATACTGGCTACACAAAAAATGATGCCTATCACCAGTTGAACAGAACAAAGCAGGTCGTGGTCTTCAGACTCCGCACAGGCAACAACAGACTGAGGTACCACCTATTAAATAAACTGAATATAGGTGACACTGACGAATGCACTAGTCGTAGAGGAAAAATGACCGCTGAACATCTGCTGCAAAACTGCCCGATATACGAGAACCAGAGAAAGCACATGTGGCCATCACTAGTGGCAACACTAGACAAGCTCTATGGCAGTATCGACAGCCTCAGGATGACCGCTGCTTTTTTCGAAAAAAATACAGGTTGACGTCTGACAGCGTACGAAGAAGAAGAAGACGAAGATATGCATGTCTGTTTTCAAAAACATGTAAATGCGTGTCTCTCTGTGCATATGTACATGTAGTGATATGTGTAAGTGGCTAAACTCATTGGTTAATATAATAAACATATGTGTGTTTGGGCGTATGTGTAAATGAATGTACTTACTAATTTGTACACATTTTATTCCGTGTATGTTTTTGTGCAATCCTACATATAACTTATTGCTTGACCTTCTCTGTGTTTCGTGGCTTACATTGATTCATGCAGTTCATGCCACTTTCAAGCTAGTAGCTGCCACCATACGTTTTGATCCCGTTTTTAATACAATTCTCCTTGTTGATGTTTTGATTTATTTTTTGTTTCTCTTTTGTTCTTTGTTTCAGACGAAGATCTTCTGGTGGCATCATGGAATTCGTTTTGCTTGTGTCCCGACTAATGCTATTAGCGAAGATATCAAAACGTAGATTATAATAGTTAATTGTTGGAGTGATCAAATATTAGGGAAAGTCGTGATTATCAATGAGTTCTAACATAAGTCAGATATCGCACTTTGGTCAATGTAATCAAATAGTGAGAAATGGAGTGATAGTCAATGAGTTCGACTGGTCCTCAACTATTGTAGTGTGGTGAAGGTAATCACATAATGAGGAATGGAGTGATAGTCAATGAGTTCCCCTGGACCTCAGTTATTGTTCTAGGGAAAACCACTGCCACTATCGCTGTCTTACGTTCACCTTATCTCAAACCAGGTAAAAGTGTATATGTAGACGACTAAAACACCAATTATATTAAAGCGAAATTTCAAGCAGTTTAACAGCTCTGTACTTTGGTAATCGCTGCAGCATATTATGAATCTTTAAAACAGTATTTAATCAAATCATGGTACAAATTCCGATGGGATGACAATGTACGGAAGCCTATAACAGACCGATGGCTAGACTGCAACCACGCCAAAATGAAAGCTTCCGACTCTCATTAAAACAGACCTACACATGCATTGGTGGAAGACGAGCGACTTAGTAAGTATGCTGATATATTTAAGAGCGCAATGGTTGTATTAGACAAGACCAACTACTTGAACAGTCTAACGTATGACGATCGAAGACATGAGTCAGACAACTTATCCAGCTGTAAACAACATGTTACCAACTAAGACAGCAACGAGAATTACGTTTATCTTATACAGAAATAAAAAGTAGAAGTAGATATAAGCACGATTTAATTAAAAACAATCACAGTATATTTGCATTTTGATTAGATAAAATATTTAATTGCAGCTTATATCACTGTTGTGGTATTTTTCTGTTAAAATATCTATATATATATATATATTATCAGTTGACGGTATACAAGAGTGAAAGGTAATCATTATAAAAGTGTGATACTCAAAAAGGTAAATACTGTGCCACTTTGATGTCTGCGTCCCAAGCGACTACCTAGTTGGCCTGATGCTAGTGCCAGAATTCGTGCTAGAATACTCAAAGGAAGTTGGGAATGTCCCATTTATTTCCTAATTTATAGTCATTGTGAGCATACGCAAGAATGTCGGTAATGTAAGGTCTTGTTTAATGGTGAGGCTAGGAGCATGACAATTCAGTACGTTAAATAATGTATTCAAATGGGATTGCCTTGTAATGAATTATAACAATTTTTTTGAAACAGTAATTATTTTATAATACATTTATTTTATTCTATTAGGTTATAGTGGGGGTCAATATTATTTGATAAATACAAGTTTTTAAATATGTTTTTTTTCTCTGAGTTTTTTTTTCTTCAAAAGAACATAAGACCTACCAACCAAAGGGTTCGTGTGTTACTGTTTGTCTGCAAAACTGCATTTTAGACTTCAGTTTCTGACTCTGTTCTGTAGAAATATGTTAGTTTAAGTATATGAAAACAACAGATATAGTATGAATTCTGAAAACAATAAAAAAGACATAACATAGCAACACATTTTGTGTTCAAAATAAGACCTGCCGATGAACCGTTTCATGATCGCTAAAAATTGAGAATATATTCTCTGACACGACTTAGTTTCTCTTCTTCAGTTATCTTCTTTCTTTATCATGTAGCTAATAGTTTGAACAGCTTACACTAACTGGCCCTGCGCCCAAACTTTATTTATTATAATCTATAGGGCGTTCATAAAATGGCGGTGTCCATTGTAAGAAAATATTGACGAGAAAATAGCTTAAAGAATCTGGTTCAAATATTTTATATACATTAGTCGGTAGCATATACTGTAGAGTATAATAGGATATTGACACATATCACGAATAACTTTTGTGACATATCTCAATGCAGAAGTGCAGTTTGTATGGGAAAGTTAATTATTTAATTATGAGCACAGATTAGCACTCATTGAACAAAGTTGCAACATAATTGTCATTTGTAACTGTCAACAGAAGCGTATGCTTTAACGTAACGCTTTCATACTGGTTTAGAAGACTCATTTGAGTCTGTAGACAACCAGTCAGATCTGCATTACCCTGCTCTAAAAACTATGTACATCCAATCTATTCTTAAATGCATTTACTGTCTCTGCCTCCACCGGCTCCTGGGGTAATGCATTCTAAACATTCATCACTCTCTGACTAAAAAAATATTTCCTTATATCCAATCTTGACCTTTTTTTTTAGTTAATTTGTATCTATGGCATCTTGTTCTCCTTAGTGATTGTATTTTGAAAAGATACTTGTTATAGTCTAATTTTACCTTTTTTGTGATTATCTTATAAATCTGTATTGTCACCTCGAATTTTTCACTTTTCTAGACCCTGTAGGCCGGTTTTTCTGCGTCCTCCCTAATAGCTGTAATTCTGGAATCCCAATATCAGATTTTAGGCTCGGCTCTTCTTTGTATCCTTTCCAGGATGTTTATATCTCCTCTACGATATGGACTCCACGCTTGTACACATAACTCCAATCTATGTCTAACTAATGCTTTATACAGTTTGACAATCACCTCCTTACTCCTTTGTTTAATATTTCTTTTTATGATACCTAACATTGCATTTGAATTATTCACTGCTACCTGGACTTGCTCATTTATTTTTCCTGTATGCTTAATTATAATTCCTAGGTCCCTTTCCTTATCTATCATTCTAAAATTGTTCTCGCTCATTATGTAACTATGTTCCATATTGGATCTACCATTGTGGATGACTGAATTTTATCTAAATTAAACTCCATTTGCCATTTCACATACCAAGTCTCAATTTCTTTTTTAAATCCGACTTCAATATATTCACCTCTGTTATAAATGTGACACTTCTACATAATTTTGTGTCATCTACAATTTTTTTCAATCAGGGATCCTATATCATTGTCAAAATCGTTTATATATATAAAGAACGATATCGGTCTCAAAACCGAGCCCTGTGGCACTCCACTTTTGACTTAACACCACTCAGAGTACTCCTTATTTATGTCCACCCGCTGCCTTCTTCCCATTAACCAACTTACAATTCATTCGGCAACCTCCCCACTTATTCCATGTGATTTTAACTTTTAAAATAATCTTTGATAAGGTACTCTATCAAAAGCCTTTGCAAAATCTAGATATATAACATCCCCTTATTTATCATTTTAGTAACTTCCTCCATGAACTCTAATGGATTTGTTAAGCATGATCTGCCTCTAGTAAACCCATGCTGACTATTTCTTATTAGATTGAACCTGTCTAGATGCATTACAATGTTTTCTTTGATTGTTGACTTTAACAATTTAAAGACTATTCTCGTTAAACTTACCGGTCTATAATTCGCTGGATCTGATGTCTTTTCCTTTTTGAATAATGGAATCACTCCTGCATCTTTCCAATCTCTTGGAACACTCCCTTTTGCAAGTGATAAAGAAAATAATATATCCAGTGGCTTTGCTATTTGGTCTCTAATTTCAAATAGCATTTTTGGATGGATACCATCCTGACCTGTGTGTTTGCAGAAGATAAAGAGATGGCTCTAAAAAATGAAATGCATTACATTGAAAGCAATTGCACTGAAATTGTATTCACATTTCTCAAAGAAAGCTGAACTAGGCAGTCTTTTTCATAAGTTATCAAACCCGCGGCAAATGACTATTGACGCCCTGGATATTTCCAAAAGTACTTGTTCACGCTAATTTTGGACAAGTAGGTGAAATGAATAAAATGTAAAAGGTATTAAAAGAGGACTTGACACTACGCTAGTTGAAAGATTTATAAAAAGAAACAATGAAATTTACATATCTTAATATATACTGTTGTAAACTGTACGTGGAGCTGGATTTACACTTGGAAAGTATGCAGCAGATAAAAATGTGATATTGCAGAAAATTCACCGTGTTGTTTCAAGAAGCCGGTGTTTACGAGAGATAAGATAAATACGTGCTGCAAATTAGAACATAGTGTATCTTAATGATACATGAATAAATGTGCACCAAACTAATGAAAGAGAATGGCAATAAGCTGAAGAACGAATAACAATGTTAGTGAAAAGTAACAAAGGGCATACATTTATAGTAGCGCATGCAGGAAGCAGGGAAAATATTTTACTGGAGAATGTGCAACTGGGATTTCCAGTCCAAATCTACCAATAATTATGACTTCCATTAAAGAAATGAACGGACACACTTTATAAAATTGCATTGCGAAAACGGTAATTTTATTTTCAAATAGACCCTGATGCCTGATAATGGACAATGATTCATACCATAATTTACTGACCCGCGATGGCATTGCTCCTACTTCCTTAACAACTAAAACTTAAATAAAGGAGTGGCTTAACAAGGAAAATATTCCTTATGGTGAAATGTGCTCAAATCCAGAGATACTAACTCTTGTGGGAAATGCAAACAAGAAGCTATTCCTTTTAGTGAAATGTGCTTAAAACCATAGATGCTAACAGTTGTGGAAAATGCAAACAAGAAGAAGATATTTCAGATCGATAAGATACGACATGAGCAAGGTCATATATATTTGAGACTGCCAGATTACCATTATCATGTGTATCCTGTAGAACTTGTGTGGAATAAAGTCAAATGCCAGGTGGCCTCTCAAAATACAACATTTAAATTGCAGATGTGAAGAAACTGACACATGATACCCTTTCAAATATAGATAATGAATTATCGATTAAATGTTAAGAGCATGTCTTAATAGAGGAACAGAACTACTGAGAAAATGATTGTTAACAATTCATACAGTCTGAAACAGTCATCAGTCTATCAGAATCGTCCGATACTAATAAAGATGAAAATCATGTGTGATAAAAATCATCTTGCTGTGGCTTCTTAGAGAACCACTGCCAAATAAAAAGGATACCTATAAGTCGACAGTGTCGAGCCATTGCTGATGTGTTTCATTTAGCATGAACTGCTGATGGCTGCATGTGATACTCTGATCTTTATAGTTTCAGCCTCGAAGGGAAACATTAAACTGGACCTCGTGGTGGTAGGAAACGAAGAAGGCGTTGAATGACAAACATGGGATTGGGGACCAAATATCCACCAATATAGGTAAAGGACAAACGCACGAATAGGAACCAAATCACCAATATAGGTGAGGGACACACGCACAAACTAGATCCAAATATACACCAATATAGGTGAGGGACAAACGCACGAATGGGAACCAAATACCCACCAATATAATAGCTGTCCATCGTTGTCGATGAGGACCGCCGACATCATCCTTGTCACAGATTTCCCTGTTGGCTGTGGGTGCGCATGTGGCTGAACAGGCCAATGCGAGCTCGAAAACATCTGCTACATATCGGGCACACGAGGTTTGTAGAAGGGGATGGTGTTCCCGCTTCTCGGCATTACCGCGTCTCTCGTCTGTTCTAGGCTTTCACAACACGGTCATCTTCACCGGAAGCTACACCCGATTTGACTGCGCTTCTCCAGTCAGATCTGTTTTGCGCAAGACATTCCCAGGTGTCGATGTCTATCTGGAAACTTTTTAGTGAGTCCTTCAGACCGTCTTTAAAACGTTTCTTTGGGCGCCCTCTCTCGCGCATCCCTCTCTCAGCTCGCCGTAGAGAAGCTTCTTTGGGAGCCGCTCGTCTGACATACGGACGAGGTGTCCGGCCCATCCTAGTCGTGCTTTTTCTAGCAGTGCATGGATGCTGGGCATGTTAGACCTCGAGAGAACCTCGATGTCAGTGACACGATCTTGCAATAGGATGATGAATATTCGCCTGAGGCAACCTGTGTGGAAGTGGTTTAACCTCCTTGCATGTCCAGAGTATACAGTCCAGCTTTCACAAGCGTATAGTAGGGTTGGAATGATGGTTGCACGGTAGACTTTGAGTTTGGTCTTGACGCTGATGCCACGACGTGCCCAGACCATCGAGCGCATTCTACCAAAGGCTGTGCTGGCCTTTGCTATTCTGCTTGCCACCTCATCGTCTAGGCTGACAGATCTCGACAGCGTGCTGCCCAGATATGTGAATTTGTCTACGGCATTCAACGTCTGCCCGCTGACTGTAGTCTCTGGTTTTGTGTACGGCATGCCTGGTGCTGGTTGGTACATGACCTTTGTTTTGTTGGCATTTATGGTCAGGCCAAAATTTTTGCATGCGGCAGAGAACTGGTCCATTCCAACCTGCATATTCAGTTCTGAGTTGCTCATTAGAGCGCAGTCGTCAGCAAATACAAGTTCCCTGATTATGTCGCCAGCCACTTTGGTTTTGGCCTTCATTCTTCTTGAATTGAGTAACTTGCCATCTGTGCGGTACTTTATGGGTATTCCAAGCTCCAATGATCTGAAGGCGTCTGTCATCGGGGCCGCAAACATCATGCTGAACAAAGTCGGGGCGAGTACACATCCTTGTTTTACTCCGTTTGATACTAGAAACGTTTTAGAGATTGCACCGCTGTCCAGTATACGAGCACACATGCCTTCGTGTAGCTGTTTCACCATTGTTATGAACTTGTTGGGGCAGCCATACTAAGACATTATCATCCACAGCCCTCCTCTGTTTACTGTATCAAATGCCTTTGTCAAATCAATATAGGTGAGGAACAAACGCACGAATGGGAACCAAATATCAACCAGTATCACTTGAGTAACAAAAACAGACTTCGGGACCGAATATCCACCAGTATATGATAAGTGCCAAACGCACGTTTAGGGACCGAATATCCACCAGTATCATATGAGGGACAAACGCACGTTTAGGGACCGAATATCTACCAGTATCATATGAGGGACAAACGCACATTTAGGGACCGAATATCCACCAGTATAATATGAGGGACAAACGCACATTTAAAGACCGAATATTCATCAGTACAATTGTAATTATATGCAAGAGCAGACTAGGGCACTTATTTGTCTTGTCAGTTAGAACTGTTTGAGAAAATAGAAACTGTCACCTAACCTCATAAGTGCATTTGAAAGTTTTGAATGATTTTTGAAACCTAAATATGCATGTTCCACAACTACATCAATAAAAATACACATATAGCACTTCAAAAACCACATTTTGGTTGAAAATTACAGTAGCCATTGTTACCTAATATACATCAATAACAAGATTTCGGGTATTTTATATAAAACATTTAAACACATTTTTTCCCATTAGTCGTACAAATGTACACACATTTTTAAAAAAAAATCATCCTTTTTAAACATAAATGTCAGTCCAAAAATATCATTTTCTGTCGTCCAGTTTCTGAGATATATATTTTCAAGCGTACTACACATTTTAGAAAGTAACATAATAATGAATTCATGACCAGTTGCAGTGTTACTATTACATTGAATCTTATATGGAGCGCGGTAGTAAGCAAGAAGCAATGTTATTTGCTTTGATTTTTACTTCCATGTAATCAGGATTTCAGAAAATAGTGGTGATCAAGGCACAAATATTTTTGTATCCTCAAAAATGCGTTTCGAGTCTGTTCGACTGTTAGATGCTGTATGAATTGTAAACCATAATTTCATCAATATCTATGTTTCTCTGTCAAGACATGATCTTCACATTGAATCCAGTATTCTCCATATATTTATATATTCAATAATATATCCCGTTTGAGCTTCTTCACGTCGCCTATTTTAAATGTTGAATTTTGTGAGGCCAAATGGCCTTTGGCTTTGGCCGACACAAGCTCTGTGGGAAGTACATTAGCATGATAACGTGCAAATCTCAAACATATATGACCATTCGCGTGTAGTATGTTACCGATCTGAAGTATCTTCCTCCTGTGTAATACATGTCGTTCAGTTTCCAGGTGTCTAAATCTACGTCTACAAACATATACCGAGGTTCATTGTTTGCTTGCTACTCTTTCGCAGGTTTTACATTCGACAGAAGATGTGTATTACTCTGTAGAAGTGTTGACTGGTGTCTTCAGGTTAAACATTGCGAAGTACAGCCGGCATCACCTGTCAATTTTGCTTACCTGATGTGTAATGACGTCAACCAGATTGCAATCTTGGCAACTCCTATTGTCATCATGACAAGTTTGCGAACAGATATGTTCCATGTCAGATATTTGAGAAAACCAACTGGCAGAACACACAATTAACAGCTGTACTTTTGTAATTTGATATTAAATCATAAAAGTAAATATTAGTATACTGAAAAGTCGTTAAACTTCACGCAGTGATTCTTTAAAGAAGAATGGAACATCGGTTTAAACGCTTGTGACTCACATTAAACTGAACATGCCCTAGATCAGCTGTCACACCATCAGCATGGTACACGCGTCCTAATAGAACTAAACGTAATCAACATGCTGTTGGAAGTTGCGACTCGAAAATGAGTAGGACATACTTAACTAACAACAAATATAAAAAGAAGCAACGAGTTGACTTTGCTGACTCGACATTTCTCTGCTCACCCAGTTGTAAAATGGCACCTGCCATTTAGTTGTTGATGCTTAATACCCACAATGAGTAAGTTTACTTTTTTGTGCACCCTGAAAAGGAAGTAAAGTGTCAGGTTGTAGTAGCTTTCCTCACATCCCGAGCGTGCTGGTGAACTAAAAGTCAAGTGGTAGTGTACATCTCGGTGAGCAGAGAAATGTCTAGTCAGCATAGTTTACTCTCTACCTCTGCTCTGTTAACAGCTGTTGTTGTTATATACAATGGTACCAATACCACTGCCTCACAATAAGCTGAGACCTTGTTTAATCAAGTCTCCACCAAATGATCCCCGACGTCAGTGTCTGCCTTAGAACTACGTGTTTTGTTTGCTGTACTGCCACCAATTTCATCTGCTCATCATATGGGGCACATCGAGACTTGTTATTGACTGTTAGGATAACTAGCCCAGTTTTATCATCCACATGGTTTAATTGTTCACATTTACTACATTACAGATGCCGTAGTCAGAGACGAAATAATATCCCTCTGGCATGTCCCTAAGGGCGAATCAAGAGTTGTATGCATGGTGCTAGCTAATTCATCATGCAAAACGAAATGTTTCTGAAACAACCGCTGCAAAAGCACACCAAATTGCTTCATACAGGCTTCCTGTAAATGGGATAGTTACAATGGTGGCACTCTGCTTTGTACGGAGCGAGAAAAGCCAAGAGAAATATACTACATTACCCACACCATCCCACCAGCTCCTTTTTCCGTAGTCTCTTTCCATCTCCACTCTTTTCTTCTTTCCTCGTCTAAAATATTTTAAAAAACCTCTCCTCTGTCAATTCCAAACATTTGCCGGAAAATCTGTCGTCCCGTTGTCATACTCCAGCCCTACCATCCCCCTTACTAACATCTCCAGTCTTTGTGACAAAACTCTGACATGTGATTGACGAGCGCGTGACCCAGTGATCACGTCACGTAAATCTTCACTCTACTATCCCGAAGTAGCCATAATCTGCGCCCTCCTTGATCTTCCAGGATCGTTTCAAAGACAAAGACCTCACAATATTCCACTGCGCTGAGAGGAAGCAGCGACCAGGCTCAGATTTCAAACGATGCACTAAATAAAACCTTGAACAAGGAAAGCATAAAATCATGAAAGTCCGGGGAATATAAAAAATTTTAAACGAGATAGCGCCAGGAAGAATAAACAGGAGCTGCCAAAAGAGGAGACATTGAGAGCTATAGTTTCCTTAGCCCACAGAAGATGGGGAATAGAAGTTAGAGTTGAGGGCCCGACGGAAATAAAGAAACTACTGCCCATTGTCTTATAGTTTCAGTGAAACAGTTATGGCTTTTACTCAGGAAGTGACAATGATCCTCGATCGTGGATCAAACGGTCTTTGGGCCCACCGCACGAGACCTTCAAAGAAGTTAATGCGTATTAAAGGACAATGGCCGGAGCCATAATTCTCAATAGTCTCCCCTCGCCGTTTCAGAGATGCCTCACAGAAGAGCTAGTTCCGAGGTCTTCACGGCGCTAGATATTGTTAAGATTCAGGGACAATGTGGTCTATTTCACTACTAGAGGGTCAAATGGTTAGTTTGGATCACGCCGACACGGTTTGCACCCACTTATGATAAACCGTAGTACACAGAGCAAGAACTTGTATAAGGGATTTGTTTGAGCGGGTGCCTCTTTTTCTGATCTTGTGTACATGTTTTCAGTAGGACTGGATAACTGGGCTACACAGCAGCGGTTCCCAAAATAATCCGTTGAGCGAACCTCTTTTTCTCTTGTTGATCTTCTTGTGTCGTCTCATCTGCTGTTCGTAAATCTGAACTTACCAACCAGTGTTCTTTGGTGCCCCAATTTTTATGTACCGTTGTAAGCTCCAATTCAGCACATGTGTGGTTATATTGTTACATTTGTTTTTTATGAAAAATACAGGTACAATTAAGTTCAAATACCACGTTTGTATTTCTTTTTGAACTCTTGATCAGTCGAACCATGTGCAAATGGGCACCAGACGAAATCATGGGAATGTTTTGAAGCCTCTGCATTGACTATGTTGTTTGTTTTCTGTCGACGGCACTTTCAGCAATGAATGAAACTGAGCCCACCCTGGTGGCGTCCAGGGTAATAACGTGAGTTATATTTGCCATTTATAATGTTCTATTTAATGTGTCCTATCCATCTCAGAGCATCTTCTGATTGATGTAGTGGTAGAGAACTTGCTTTTCGCGACAAGGATACCGGGTTCAATTCCCTGGACCACATGATCATGTCGAACCATCTGTAAATCGATTTTTCATTTACGATTAAGAAGGAAAAGGCACTGTGAGGAAAGAACTAGCCACACAATCTCACATAAGCTGTGGCTTAACCTATCCAAGTCTGCAACACATCATCTTCGACCATCGGAAGTATGCTGAAGGACTTCCCATCTCAAATGTGTTCTTCTCTCTCGAGCTGTACTGACGGTTGCGTAATCTTTACCACACCTTAGAGGTAAAGATAACGAAAAGAAACTAGATATCATATGTGAAAAATATCATAATCAACAAAGAATTAGTAATAACAAAAACAACCCAGATACTTGACATGATTTCAACCTAAAGCCCAACCCACCCCTTTCATCCCTCACCCCACGAGAAGAGACACAATTAAACAAATACGTACATATTTTTTTCTATTGAGTGTAACTTATATCTCATTTTTTAACATGTGTTTCATCAGACGTTAATGTGAAAAGAAAGATACACGTGTAGGCAGAGTTAGGATAAAGAATAGTTTTGGGGGATTTTGCTGGTATGTTCAGTGACAAGTCAAACATAACATAATTATAGTTTTGGTACGTCTTGTCGAACCCAAGCTCCAGAACAGACCCCATTTTCTAGCATGTATAATACATTCGCTATGCTGTTAGCAAACGCAGTGTAGATAGTGCAGTGCACAATGACGTATTCATTCATTTCATTAACAATTATGATTTCACCTGGTGTATAGGATAGCAACAGATGATGTCATCTGATTACTAGTTCCGGTAAACTACGCAGACGACACTCCAGCTGCCATTGTCTGCTCTTCTATCATTCTTCATCAGCTGTTCTTGGGCATGTTCATTTTTATATTACCATGTGGGCTCGAAATCATGGTACGTTTGATTACATTGTGAAGTTTTTTTGAAACGGTGCGCTCTGTCCATCGCTAATTTTCTTTCCTCAATCTCCAGCCGTAATCTGGCCGTCCAAGAGCGAAGTGTGTCTGATTAGCGAAATAGTAGAACGCTCGCTTTTCACGGCAATGGCGCCTGCTCAATTTCCATTATCAACACGATCAGTTGACCTGGTTGTAAATGGGAATTTGACGTACTGTTACAGAAGACACGGCAGTGAGGATGGGAACTGGCCACCACAATCACATAAAAAAGTTGTTGACTTGCACCGTAAAGTCCCAAAACACTTCTTTCTGTCCTCACTGTTAGCTATAAGACATATCTACCTACGGTACTGATAGTGTGAACATGCAATATAAAGCAAGTGACTGCAATCTGGCTTCGAAACCAATGTTTGAGAGGCAAACAGTAAAACCGGTTTTACTTTTATGTTAAAAAGCCCAATTTTAATTTTCTGATTGGCTTAATTTATTCACGTCTTTCCTGCTTCTATACAGAAACAAGAGTATCCATGTACGAAAGTGTTATGCTAAAATACTTTTGAACTGAACTGTTAAATCAACTAGTCAACCACTCTGGCACTTCACTTAGTGTGTATGTTAACAATGAAGCAAAGCTGTACATCTACTAATTTCTTGTTTGACCCACTTTCAACCAACATGGCTTTCGATTAGTTACATTGTCTTGATTACTCACTGGCTAAATAAGACTGCCAATACACTATTTTATCTGTTGTCATGTGCATTGTCTTTGCTCATTGTGTGATCTGTTAAGCTTGTTTTTTTTGGTAATTTGTTACGCGTCCCAATGAAGGCATTGTGACTGTACGTGGTTCTTGTTTGTTTCTGTCTCGGTCGGATAGAGAAGCCAACCCGCAAATGTGCCTATCGACCTATCTTGTTTGGGGTAGAGAAGCCAACCCCCAAATGTGTCTATCAACCTGTCTTGTTTAGGGTAGAGAAGCCAACCCCCAAATGTGTCTATCAACCTGTCTTGTTTGGGGTAGAGATGCCAACCACCAAATGTGTCTATCGACCAATTGTGTTTGGGGTAGAGAAGCCAACCCCCAAATGTCCTTATCGCTAGCAGTCAGCTATGAGTAGCTGGCCAGTGCAGCTCATGCGCTGCTCAGCATCTTGATCCCCTATGTTGTATATAAGATTGAAAGCAATACTTATTCCAGAAGAGATGTCCTATGGCATCGGAGATCGTGCCCTTTAACAACATCCCATCTCTGGTGTCATTGTCAATTACACTCGTAGCTAATAATACTGTCTCCCCCATAACTAAGCGCGAAAACTGAATATATACATCATTATCTATCTCGCTCGCTCCCTCTCTGACTTTCTAAATATTTCTCTCTCTTTCTCTCTCTCTCTCTCTCTCTCTCTCTCTCTCTCTCTCTCTGTCTTCGTCCCTCATCATCTAAACCTAACTATTGTTTATTGAATATACTACTTGCATAATGGGACAGCCGTTTCTTTTTTGTCGCCATGCAGGCCAGTATAGAGTACACATTTTGTTAGCTTCTGAATTTTTAGCCAGACAATAGCTTTCAGCCTTTTCGTTTGTATTTTGAAACAGCGGCTGACGGTGCAGCACTGTCAATTAGCTGACATCATCCATCAAATCATAGCGTTAGCTAACGAGAGCTGAACAAGACCCTATTCTCCAAGCGGCGACCCTAGAAACAGGCTGCGCTATTGCATTCCGATTAAGAAAATATGGATTGTATTGGGAAGCTAAACCCCGTATCCAAAAAGGTTTGCTGAAATCGGAATGTGTTTGTAAAATGTGCAGATATCGTAGACTCGGAGCATCACTACTTCCTTTTCAGGACGAACGGAAAAACAGTTTTTTATTTGCCAAGGTTTCTTATACGTGCACACCTTGCACACCGGACCCGCGAGTGTGTCGCCTGTCTCCGATAGATCTAGAGGCGGATGTCAATTCACTTGAAGACCAGTGGACGCTTGAAACATGCAGAAAATCGAGCATACAACATTTCGATTGTGTTTGTATGTTTAGAGGGGCGTGACCTACCTCTTAGCTATAGTGATTCATCCCCCCCTCCCCACCTCATCATCCCCGTAAACTAAACCTAACCTCTCAATTCTTATGGTTTGAATAGGTACGTAGGACTGAGTAGGTCGTTACCAGTCTCCGCCTTATTCTAGTGGTCATAATAAGCTTCACTCATTGCACACCAGTTATACGGTCTTTCTCCACAGATCTTACCTCTTTATTACCTTTTCTGCCATTCCTCTGCGTGTTTCAATAGAGTTACTTACTTGTTATATTGTTATATGCTGCTTTGTTGTGTGTGTGTCCATCTATGCTTTTTCTTTGTTATTTCAAACTCAACTCGATGTCGTCGTGTTCTTTGCCGTTCTTACTTTTTCTAGTATTACAATTGAAAATTGTTTCTACGCATGCTACTTGCGATCTGGTAGTGAAAGTGAAAGTCTAATGACTGGCTGTGACACTGACATATACATACATCTATATGGCTTGGCTTGGCTTCGTTCATTCTCAATCTCTCACTTCCAAACACTGAACGGTCTTAAGTAGCAGAATGTAGTCCAGAGAACGAAATGCGTTGTGTCGTAGTTTACAGCTTGACTGCGATATTTGCACCTTTCGATCCAACACAATCGACTTCAGCAAGCATTTTTTGAGTACCGGGTTAGCATTCCCTCTTTGATCCCTTCTCCTTACCCAGTCTGCCCTGCTGCAGCCTGTTATCCAGGATGACCGCGTGGAGGTTTAGAAGGGTCTTGGCAGCTTTGGTTCGCTGGCCCTGAAGCTAGCAGTCAGTCATCAGTCGCTGACCACTGCAGATCATGCGCGGCTCAGCATCTTGATCACACATACACATATATATATATATATATATATATATACCCACACCTAACCCCTGAGAAGAGAAAGTTTTCGGCGTTAAAGACACTGGGAGAATCTGAAGTCCTATTCTAAAACAGATCACAGAACGAGAAGCCTGCTGGTTGTGTCCATATGTTTTCATTGTTTTATTTCTAAATGTCAAAGTTAACCCTTTAATAAATGCTGCTAACGAAGGTCAAGTATTTTTGGGGCTATTTTGGTTCAGTTTTGTTTTTTGAATAGAGGGCAATGTGACCAATTAACTTCCTGTCGACCATGATGCCAATAATTGTAAGTGAAGTAGCAATGTGCAACTGGACAGACTGGAGCGTGCCGAGACGAAGGATTAAAACCGGTACCTCTACAACCCAGACGATAAGGCTTGCATACTAATCGTTCCATTAGTTCTCTGGTTATACACACATTTGCTCTCTTCTGCCAGACATTCTATGCAATTATATTATAACTCCGTGATGAATACTGTTAAAGTGAGATACAGTTCAGCTGACGATTGAGATCATGCACAGATGAAGATCATATTTTATGGAGATGGGAATAAGCTGCTGCCGATCTGTGCATTCCTTAGATGTACTGGAATTTATAATTCAAATTAAATAAAGATAATGACCAAGTTCAATGAAGATACACGCTGACCAACGAGCTCTTCACACACGTATTCAAGTTGACGTTTGGGAGCTCAAGAAGGTAGAAACGCTCTCATCAGATTCAAACACTGTGAGGCTGAACATTGATTTACTTACACACATTTCTCGTTTGAATGTGTACGAAGAATGTATAATTCTGTGTAGATACCAAAAGTCTCATGGTTGCCACCTTTTACTTTCATTTATATTCGCATAGACGCCCTGGATCGCGTAGAACAATGACAGTTCTATGGTAATACAAATAATTCCAAGATGACCACTGTCTTCTTAAGATACAAACATGTTGACGCATGTAAGCGGTCGAAGAAGTGGATTCCACGCGTCTCGTCGACTGAACATTTTCCTAAAAAACATTTTTCGGCACCGCGGAAAACAAATAATGTTTTTCACTGACAATTTCGGAAACGTTAAAAAAAAATCATCAAAGGCTGGCGGAGAATCGTTACCGAAAACGTTCAAAGTGAATCGCTTTCACAGACCCCTCCCGCAGGGGCACCGGTTTCAGGGGGCCTTCGTTGATAGGTTTACGTCAGTTCTGTTTTGTTAGGTTTGGGTTTGAGTCTGGGACTCGTCTTGGTATTGGACTGCTTCAGGTCTGACCATGGAGTTCGAATGAAGTCTTGATGACTAGAGAAATGCTGAAAATATGCTCAGGATACTGCATTCGGCCGATATGTTTTCGGGGAATAGATCAGGCTGTCGACGAAAATGTTTCTACTTCACCTCCGACAACGAAAGTTTATACTCTGTTAACTGTTGTTCTGTTAATAATATATGTCACTACATTTAGAAATGACTCAAACGTGCTGTGAGCCATAACACTCTTGCATTTTGTTCAAACATGGCACCGACAGCAAAAGATCGATTATTAAGTAAACCTAAAAATCATCAACAATGACTGAAAGATGTTTAGTCCTTATCAGCAAAATCAACATGATGAAGGTATTGATGGTTACTGGATCACGCTCTGTATACATACTCCTGCTCCGTACAGTTCGTACAGTCAGGTGTCTCTCTATCCTGGATCCCTGTGTGGTTTCAATATATAACAATTTGTTTATTGCAGGTTCATCGTTTTCGTTCACAAGCCGTCGTGCAAACACGGGAAATCAATTGGTAATGTTCCCATTACATGTGCTTTTCTGCCTAGAGGGGTGTAAGCTCCTAAAGTAAGAAGGAAAAAACTATGAGGGACGTTCAAATCAAATCGAAATCTTTTCTTCCAGTTGTATCTGTATAGGTTATAGCGTGCTGAAACTAGTATCATCACTCTGTCCTATTACTGCTGGGTGACCAAATTGCCATTGACCAATCACGTGCCAGGTAAACATAAATTGCGGAACCTATGTTCGTGCTTGCATGGAGCAACGTGTTGAGGTGGTTTCTTGCAAAAAAAGGCCTCAAACATGCAAACATTTTCTTACCGGTGGTGCCACTATCAAGAGTGAACAGTACATTTTTAGTGATGTGCATAACGGTATGCTGGGAAAACACGGCCTGGTTTGATTACAAAAGGAGTCTTGCTCCTGCAAGATAACGCTCGACATCATACGGCTCACCGCACTAAGTTCGATCTGTAGCAACTCGGCTAATAGGTATTGCCACATCAACCTTACAGCTCAGACTTCGGTCTAAGCGATTTCCAGCTTTTTGTCCCCTATAACAGTTCCTGAGAGGTCAGCATTTCAGTACTGATGACGAAGTGCAACAGGCTGTCCTGGATTGTTTCAGATATCCTGACAAATCTTTAAAAGCTGAATATTTCTAAGAATTACTGAATCGCTGGACTAAGTGCATAAACGTTGCATGAGATTTTATCGAGAAAAAAAAATGGCATATTGAGTACTTAAACATTTATTTGTTGTTGCTTAAAAAAAGTCCCGGTTTGACTTGAACTTCCTTCGTATTTCCGCGCTCCTGGGACTACAATTTCATTTTAGTTTATAAACAAAATCTAAACATTTTAATTGGGAGAAGTGAGTGGACAGTCTGCTAGGATTATATGGAGGCAAGGGTTTGATCCCCGAAAGGACATAGACTATTTGCAATCAATTTATAAATGAAAACCTAGCCTACAATGTCAGTTGCGTCTTCAGGCTTGAACGACTTCTTCTCTCCTTGAATCTCACACGACCGCCCACTCCCTCCCCCTATGTAATTCCCATCCCACATCCACATCTATCCCCAGGCCCCGGCAGACGAAGGAAAGAAAATATAACTATAAAACAAGACAATATAGAAGCAAATGAAACTACGTTCCAACGACTATAGGCTTCAGATGATAGAGACTGTACACAAATAGGCACTGATATGCATGCCAAATCTGCGTATGCAATCCAATTTTCAACATTTTACCAAAAACTGATTACAGAGAACAGGTCTTCATAAATTCAAAAAAACTCGTATGAAAACCTTATTCCACATTTAATGGGCTGAAATCGTAATGCTGACTGACTATAAAAAGCCAAACTACGGACATGGGAACATCTATATCATCATGGGAATTTCAGAAATAGAAAAGAGCGACCGCCAGTTTGCCAACCTGAAAACCGAAGCTCAGGTAAGCAATGAAGGAAAATACAGCCCTAAGGATTAGATTCACGTATATAAAGAAGATCCGCAGAAATTGCAGTACAAGAACGACGATGACGGTATCTTTTTAAAAATAACAATAACAAAATGACGTACAATGTTTGTATAAGGCTTTCATTACTCGGAAGATCTCTTCCTATTACATAGTATATGGCTCTCCTACTATGAATATTCACCAGATCGCACGAACACCAGCTAACTCGAATAGTTTTACATCTTGCAGATTACTTCTAAAATGAATTCAAGACAGCATAACTGAGCAAATGCTGCAGCAGATCAGATCCGAACTCAACAAATTCCATAGAATAGTGCCTTATCAGTGGATGTCCTTTTATTTTGGAATAACTGAAAACGAAATATGATGTCCTGTCCTTAGCAGGTGGCAGAATGGAACCATATATCGACGCAGTGTCTAACATAGACGTACAAACAGTCATCAACAATCACTGCAACTCAAAATTTATAAAGAAAACAAAAAAACATGGACTTGAGAAATGAACCTGCCAGCTCCACATATAGAAACAAATCATTTTTCGCGTGTGAACAACTCACTACAGACTGTTGAGCCACTTCTACCGGCTCAAAATGTCACACCCAAGTGAGTGTTCATAAGGAACCGAAGTTCATAACTCCGAAAACATTCCATAAAATTGTCAAGCAGATACAGGCCTATGACACCAGACCATGCCAAAGCTCTGGGGCCACACTCTGACCTTGAAATGACTGTAGACTTCGTCCTAGCTACAGGACTGTAGATCAAAACATGACCAACAAGTATGAACGAATAAGTAGTAGAAGAAGAAGACGATGACGAAAAAGAAGAAGAAGAAGAAGAAGAAGGCGGTAAGAAAGAGAAACAAACGTCACAATAGTTATTAATTTATTGTTCTTTCCCATTGAAACATGTGTTTTCCGAATCCAGCTACCATTCTTTAACATTTATTAATTACTTTGTTGTTATTATTTCCAAAATGATAGCCATTGAGACTCTGTTTACACAGGTTCAGATTTCCTCGCATGTAATAATAATCCCCTTCAGGGTAGAGCCAGGTGATCAAAGAACAGACCAACTACACCTTTCTTGCATGTTTCGTTGCCAAGGCAAAATGAGAAGGTTCTATTTCGAGACAGCAACCTCATCCCGTAAAATAAATTATTACATAAGCTACCAGCGATAAACACACACTGGGATCCAAGTAACACGTTTCATTTTTGCCGGCGGATGTGCTGTTCTATTACTCAACAATGACACTGAAATGCCTATAGAATACTGGACAAAAATGTACTCTGTCAATGGACAGAGGGTGTGAGAGATAGAGAGAGCGAGATCGAGAGGGACACGACCCAGCAATGTTTCTGTGTCATCATTTCATATTATGTCTCCATTTTCATCACATAGATGACATCTCTGAGACTTTCAAGCCAAACCTTATAATGACATCATATCTGGTTATGTATCCATTTTCATGACATAGCTGACATCTCTGAGACTTTCAAATAACGTTATGTCATCATTTCTGATTCTGTCTCTATTTGTGACATACTCGTTTATGACTTTTCACAGACTGTCCAAAACGATGCAATTTTCTCTCTCTAGAAGAAGACAACAGCACCAGTAAACAAATTAACAAAAAAGGCCAGACAAACTTTCTATATAATTTCTTTCAAAATGTTACCCTCCTGCATGGCAACCTCTACTGCTAATCACAAACGCCTGGAGTTACATTTCTAGGCTAATCAGAGGCAGGGCGAGTTTGAGAGAGGCCCCAGGAATGGACGATGGGCCATTCCGCTATTTGGCCCTAAAAGTGACAAATCTTTTTGCGCATTGTGAGCTCTGGACATTTATGGTCCATTATATTTCCGGAAGGAGTAGGAACGTCGCGAGAAGTTAAGGTGATAATATTATCTGCGTCAAAATTGTTTTCTTTTGTAAGGAGAGAGAGAGTGTGTTGTTAGGGTTGTTTGAAAGTATAACTTGAAACTAGGAGGAGGTAGGGAGGGGTTTTCTACGAATGTATTGATGGATTGAGTTTGTGAAGACCACGAAGCGAGGTGATGATTGGATGAACAGATGGGAGTTTTTAATGTTAAAATCATTTATTGTTGTTTGAAAGCTCAAGGAAGTAATTGTTTTTGAAAGAACGACGGAGGAGAAGATGTAGGAAACAGGAGAGGGAGCGGTTGGACGGGAGACAGGAGAAGACGTGACGGGAGAGTGATACACCGAAAATGGGGAGGTGGGATAGGAGAGGGAGGGAGATGAAGAGGTGGAGAAAGATAGAGGCAAAAAAATGGAGAGCGATGATTAGAAGCAGATAAATAGAGGACGCAGAGATATGAAAAGAATAAAAAAGAAAAACGAAGACAACAACGAATGAGGAAAAAAGAGACAAAGGGAGAACACGGAGAGAAAACTTGTAGAGCTGATGAAAAAAACCTAGGAAAATGAAAGGGAAGAGGACCGGGGAAAGCAGTTATATTGAGAAGAGTAGATAACGGGACAGATGAGCGAGAGAGAACATATATTCTCCTTGATCGTGAGACTGTTTGAAGGCATTTGATCAAATGTATACTATTTCTACTATTCCAACTCTACTATACGCTTGCTAAAGCTGGACTGTATACTCTGGACATGCAAGGAGGTTAAACCACTTCCACACAGGTTGCCTCAGGCGAATATTCCACATCCGATGGCAAGATCGTGTCACTGACATCGAGGTTCTCTCGAGGGCTAACATGTCCAGCATCCATGCACTGCTAGAAAAAGCACGACTAGGATGGGCCGGACACCTCGTCCTCATGTCAGACGAGCGGCTCCCAAAGAAGCTTATCTACGGCGAGCTGAGAGAGGGATGGCGCGAGAGAGGGCGTCCAAAGAAACGTTTTAAAGACGGTCTGAAGGACTCACTAAAAAGTTGCCAGATAGACATCGACACCTGGGAAGGTCTTGCGCAAAACAGATCTGACTGGAGAAGCGCAGTCAAATCGGGTGTAGCTACCGGTGAAGACGACAGTGTTGTGAAAGCCCAGAGTAGACGCGAGACGCGGAAATCCCGAGCAGCGGGAACACCATCCCCTTCTACAATCCTCGTGGGCCCGATATGTAACAGATGTTGTCGTGCTGGCATTGGCCTGTTCAGCCAAATGCGCACCCACACCCAACAGGGAAATCTGTGACAAGGATGATGTCGGCGGTCCTCATCAACAACGATGGACAGCTATTACTTACTTACTATTTCTAAACTTTAATTTCAATTTCAGCAGTAACAGTAGTAACCTTCACAGCACGTTGGGGGCTGCTCACCCTGGGGGCCACTCTTCCCCTTTTCTCTCTTCTTACCTCCCTCTATTTCATTTGACTCTGTCCTACAGTCACACTCTTGCACAACTTTCACACGCGCCCTCATGGTGAGGCCCTTTCATTGCAATTGGGTTGGCCTAGCTTAGGTACACACAGACGCACACGTTCATCCAAGCACTGGTTTATGCGTCCTGATATCGCCCAATGGACTACGGTCTAGGGTGGAAAATGGCGCGCCTCCGCCAGTAGAAACTAGTGAGGCAAACATCTAAGCAAAAACAACAACAACCTTCACAGCACATCGTAAAAGGTGACTAAAAATAGTATTCAATGTGCTAATAACATCAGCAAGTAGTAAGCACAACTGCTACTGAAACTGCGACTGGCAGTCCTGTAAGACAGGCTTCTTCTTGTAAAGTGGCTAACAGTAGTTCTAGGCATACTCCACAATTATGACGTCATGGTGCATCCCCATCATTTATTGAAGTGTAAAACGGATAATGGAACCGAGTTCTTTGTACCTGCCTAGCCCCCATCACTAACTCCCACGCCCTCTCAGCCTGACTGGACTAGCTTCTCAATTCTTCGATTTCGAGAGGTATCCATTTACACCCGGATCGACTGGAAGAATCGGTGATATCATGATAAATATACCGAAATGTCTTGGTTGTCAAATTAAGCAGAACGTGATTATGACCAGGTCCAAACCAAACTCGTACCACCTAGGCCACAAACATCACCTATGTCACAAACATCACCTAGGTCACAAACATCACCTAGGCCATAAACATCACGTAGGCCACAAACATCACGTAGGCCACAAGCATCACCTAGTCCGCAAACATCACCTAGGCCAAAGCCATCACCTAGACTACAAACATCACCTAGGCCACAAACATCACATAGGCCACATACATCACATAGGCCATAAACATCACCTAGGCCACAACCAGCACCTAGGCAACAAACATCACCTAGGCCACAAACATCACCTAGGCCACAAACATCACTTAGGCTACAAACATCATCTAGGCCACAAACATCACCTAGACCACACACATCACCTAGGCCACAAACATCACCTAGAGCACACACATCACTTAGGACACAAACATCACCTAGAGCACAAACATCACATGTCGTTAGCCCTAACCAAGACGCCACGACACGGCGCCGTCTCTTGTTGTTATATGGCTGACACAGGACACAGCCGTCACTTACTTCGGAGAAGAAACGCATTGTTCCCCTTTGACTAGGACTTCAACTTCTGAGCTTACTTGCCACTCGGATCAACTGTATCGCTTTATGTACAGCTATAACGTTCTGCCAGAGCGGCCTGATTGGAGTCAGAAACAAAGCAAAGAGGGCATGCCTAACCTGACATGTGAAACTTGTCTCGGCGGACATAGTGGATCAAGCCAAGCCTGGCTTAACAGGTAGAATGGCGACTCTCAGCAGAGCTGTGTGGGCCGTACATAGCGACTTGACACCTAGCAAGCCCTGGTTCTCTCCTGCATCCCTAACTGTCTCTAGTCGTCTTGACTTTGTCCTGCCACTGGTTCCAGCCAGCTTTGAGACGAGGGAGATTGACGAACAGCGGAACCTGTCCTCACTATAATCCAAATACAGCGTCAGTTACAGCGTCAGACAATATACGCACACGCACATATACCATCAGTGAAAAAGTGAAAAGGTCACATGCCCTCGACAACCCGAGGGCGAATAGACCTCAGAGACGATCTGTTCTTGTGTTTAGAAAACTCTCTCGCTTTGGTGTAAACATAGCTGCCCTAATTGAGACCAGCCTACCCGATGATAGCCTCTAACGGAAGTCGCTGTACACATTCTTCTAGATTGGTTGAGCCCGTGATGAACGTCACAATTCTGGAGTCCGTTTAGTGATCACATCTCATCTTGTACACGACCTCGTAACGTTTACAAATATACTCTATGAGGACCAGTGGAACACCTGGGCCACTCAACATAAGTGCAAATGATGTTGCTCTTCAACAGACCCATGAGTTCAAGTATTCGGACTATTTTTATCGGCAACAGGAAGGATCGACAGGAGAATCGAGACTAGGTGACAGACAGCTTGGGCGGTAACTTATCAGCTGTCACTACTGCTTAGGAGCCCGAGCATTAGTTTGGCAACACAACATCTGCTGCAAAACAATATATTAATTCTGACTGCGTTACCAGTGCCAAACATGTCCTCTGTCCAGAACGTGTGAGAGCAGACTTACGACGTGTGAGATGATCGGTTTAAAGACGGTCACAGGTGTTAAGAGGACACGCAAAATGTGAAATGACGACATTAACAATATGGTCGTCACTATACCTTGTGCAGAATAGATTTCCAGGCAAAAAGTAAGGTTGTTTGGTCATCTCATCAGAATGCACCCTCATCATCTTTCACTAAAGGTTTACAGCGCTTGTAGATTTCACTACAGAGCAAGGGGGCAGCAGCGAGGCAGATGACATAATAATGATTGTGCAGCGACACGGGATCACGTTGACCGACGCAACTCACTTGATGCAGGACAGACGACTTAAGCTCCGAATGGCGCTTAACGGCGTACGTGGAATAAAAATCTACTCACATAAATGATCGAACAATGACTATACAGATCGCGCTGGAAAGAAATCAAAATGTAGGCCTGATCAGTGTCTGTACACCGACGATGACCAACCCAGATGACACCAAAGACCATTCAATGAGGAACTTGGGATCAAGATGCTGAGCAGCGCATGAGCTGCAGTGGTCAGCGACCATAGCAGACTGCTAGCGTCGGGGCCAGCAAACCAAAGCTGACAAGACCCTTCTACACCTCCACGCGGTGATCATGGATAACAAGGCTGCAGCAGGGCAAACTGGCTAAGAAGAAGGAATCGAAGAGGGAATGCTAACCTGGTACTAAAACAATGCTTGCTGAAGTCGGATGTTTTGGATCGAAAGGTGCAAATATCGCAGCCAAGCTGTAAACTACAACACAACTCATTCCGTTCTCTGGACTACATTCTGCTACTTAAGCCCTTTCAGGGTTTAGTAGTGGGAGATTGACAACGAACGAAGCCAAGCCAAACCAAGCCAATGAGGAACTTGACTTTGTTATCTCGTCGGTCCCCAAGTCTGAGAAGCTGGTCGTCCTTGGTGACTTCAATGGCAGAGTGGGGATCGACTATGGGATATGGAATGCATTACTTGGTGTGCACCGCACAGACACATGCTACATCAATGATTTATTACTGCTTGGGCTATGTGTAGCCCACGATCTAGAAATCACGAACACAATGTTACTCTTACCCTCCTGGAATAAAATATTATGGATGCATCCTAGATCAAAACAATGACACTTAATTGATTTTGTTTGCTCTAGAAAGACTTAGAGGTGTAATGTAAGAGTTATCAATCAAAACTGTCTGTAGCGCAGAGTGCTGAACCAACCACATGCTAATTGTGTCCAAACTCGATTTCCACATCAAGCCCAGGTGGCGGCATCAAGATGGAGGGCAAAAAAAACTAGTTAGGCACCAGAAAACTGCAAATCACGTGGTCACTGAAGAACTTGAAAGGAACCTACATGGACATTTAATTAATCTGAAACTTGGTAAACAGGAATGTGGATGCAGACCGGGCTGCCATTAGAGACTCTGTATACTCGTTCTCCTCTGAGCTCATTGGATTCACAACACTCTAACATTGTTAGCGACAAAACTGATACTGAGATTCCAGAATTATAGTTATGAGGAAAGACTCAGAAAACCATCCTAAAGTGTCTAAAAAAAAGAAAAATTCGAGATGACTTAATACAGGTTTATAAGATAATCAAGGAAAGGATAAATTCTACTATAATTTTTTTTTCAAGTTACAGCCGCCTACAGGTACAAGAGGGCACATCCACAAACTAAATTAAGGTCCAGATTATATCCTAGGAAATATTTGTATAGCCAGAGAGGACTAAATGCTTGAAATGAATTGCCGCTGGAAATAGTGGAGGCAGTTAATGAACAATTAATGCATTCAACAATAGTTTGGATGCGCATAATTATTTTTAGATCAAGTGAATGTTAAACGAAATGGTTGTGTACTTACTCTGAATAATCTTCTAAACCAGTTTAAAGAAGTTAAGTTGAACATCCAGATTGATTTAAAGAGAGCGAAGGAGAAACCATGTCCCTTATCGAGGAAAAAACAAGAGCCATATAGAACTCATAAAAAAGAGACATCACATCGCGTGTAGCCACCATGATTACTTTCACAACCATTCGGAGAGTGGTTCAAGGGAACTGAAACAAGAAAACCGCAGGAAAGTGAAACAAGACAGATCAAATTTAATTTTACGCAGTTAACCCTTTTTCAGGCAACTATCAAATGGGACGGCTCCAGATGCAGACCTGATACCGGCTGAGATCAAAATAGGCAGTTGTACCTTAAAAAAGAGACTAGCAGAGTTGTACAACACAATATGGACCGCCGAGATGCTGCCATCGTCCATTTATACAAGCAATAGAGAAAACGTCAATCCTGAGTCAATCACAGTGAACTCTGCCTCATATCGTCTGCTAGAAAGATACTGGCATGAGGTTTTCTCAACCGATTGATCGTTAACCTAGAACATGGGTAACTTCTAGAGAGTCAATGTTGCTTAGATAGGGTGGCGAAACAATGGAAATGATATTCTCTGCTCGACAACTCCATGCGAAATGCCAAGAGCACCAGCACGGGTTTGTACATGAAACTTTAGTTGATATGAGAATGGCTTTTGACATCGTCAACAAAGATGGACTTTAGAGGTTCATGGTGAAATGTGGCTGTCCAGGTAGATTCAGCAAGAGCGTCAAACACTTCCATGAAAATGTAAATGCTCATGTGGTGAGTGATGGGGAAAGGTAACATGTCTTTCCTATCTAAAATGGCGTCAAAAAGGGATGTGTACTAGCCCCAACACTCTTCAGCATAATATTTGCTGCCATGCTCAGTGATAGGTCTCAGGGCAATACTGATAACGGAGTAGAAATCATTAACAAAACTGACTGACACTATTTCAATCATAGGTGAATCCATGCTCACACAGAAGGTAAAGAACGCAGCCATCTCAAACACATGTTTTACTGGTGACTGTGCCCTCACTGCAAGCACATCCAGAGACATATGCAGAAACGTTATCCACAGCATGTGATATGTTCAGTTTTACACTTAATAAAAAAGTCATGTTTCAGCCTCTCCCAAGTGACATATATTGCTACCCAGAAATCAGTCAAGAATGAGCGTCGCCGATAATTAGACAACTTCGCTTATCTTGGCAGCACTCTCTTCATGGAAACTGGCATTGACTCAGAGGTGTGCAACATACTCTCTAAGGTCAGTGTTACGTTTAGAAGCTGAGAAGAAGCACGTGGGATCCGATGGGTCTTGATCCAAAACGTAAAGTCTTCCGAGCCATAGTGCTTACCATCCTGCTGTATGCCAGTGAGACGTAGATTGTGTACAGCAGGCATGCTAGACAAATTAACCACTTCCATACAAGTTGCCACCGCAGATTCTTGAGAATACAGTTGCAGGAGAGGGTACCAGACACATTTCCCTAAGAAGGTCAAAAAATGCCTGGCCTCCATACTGAGCTGCAGAAGATCCAGATCAGGTGGATCGGCCATATCATGCGCATCCTAGACAGCTGCATTCCCAAACAACTAATGTTTTGTGAGTTGAAAGAGGGCCTGCGTATGGCAGGTCTACAGAAGAGCGCTTCAAAGGCCCCTTTCAAATTATCCCTGGCACTCTTCAAAATCGATGTGAGTGCCTGGCACAGGTCAGCGAGCATGACGTAGAACCATCACGAGAAACGCCTCCACTGCTGAGGCACTCGGAGTTGGGACAAAAACGTGCTGTGAGAATAGACGAAATAACTGGCACTCACATGTCCAACTCTGACTTTACAAGCTGCATTGTTGAAGGGGTTTCTGTGTCAGTATTGGACTATGCAAACACCGCCGGACTCACCGGGGAGGTGCAAGGGAACAGGCCTGTCTTGTTGTCATCATCGCTTGCGATGGACGACTCGCTCGTATATAGAATATATATTGGACGATAAGGCTAACGTCTGGTCCGGTAAAACACACTGATCAATGTTAGCCAGGGACAGGGGAAATGTACTGGCCAAGACCCTCACCTGATCTCCTCGTTAGTCGTCCTAAAAACGGGTTGTTGTAGAGGACAACAGTCGAGTTAACAAGGTGAGGTTCAACGTGATCCCCGTAGTAGTGAGCGACACGCAGGTGAAGCGATGCATATGACAACCGTCTGAAGGACCCCGGTCCACTTTCAGCAGCACGCTCGGGATGTGAGCAAAGCTACTGCAACTCGCTACCTAACGTCCTTTTCAGGGCGCACATAAAAGTAACCTACTCATTGTGGGCATTTGCAAACAAGAACAAACAACATAGAAGATATATTTACAACATAAATTGTATACGCTAACTACACATTCGTACTTGAATCGTTTCCGATATATCATGATGTACAAGAGCGAAGATTGGACAGACAACTGACACACAGTAAGCATGCAGGAAACATATATTTCAGGTTTTGAACAAAAAAGTATAATTGTTATGTAGGGTAGTCATGAAGTAGCAGCTGAATTAAATCGTACCGTCATAATTGCAGGACAGACGCATCAAAGTTAATGTTCTAACAGATGTAGGAAACTAAAGTATTATTGGAGATATAATTGCCCGCTCTACCATGTAAAGGCAAGAGCTAATTAAAGGTAATTGAGTGGCATGATATAAGGCAGCATCCCGCACTCCGAACGGTACCAGGTTCGAATCCCAGCTAGACCACTTTGGGAGAAACGATATTCTTTTCTCGGTGCGGTCGCTCCTTTGTGTATGGAAAGTAATGACAATCTAGCGATTTTCACATCTGGAGAGCGGCTTATAAATGCTAAATAGGTGGGTAGTTGTTAGATACGATGTTCTAAAAAATGTTGAATTGCATGTGTGGCATAGTGCAGCACGGTCACATGCACCCAGCTGCAAATGGGTGCTAAGTTTAAGTTTTGGAAAGTCATTTCGCGATGACTGAAACTGGTGAGGCTCGATCACAAATGTGAGAAGTTTGTCAGCCAGAAATGGAGCTGGTCACCCGTGTTACCAAAAGCTGATATCTTTGTCAGCGAGTAATGGAGCTGGTCACCCATGTTACCAAAAGCTGATATCTTTGTTAGCGAGTAATGGAGCTGGTCACCCATGTTACCAAAAGCTGATATATTTGTCAGCGAGTAATGGAGTTGGCCACCCATGTACACAATAGATTATATCTTTGTCAGCGAGTAATGGAGTTGGTCACCCATGTACACAATAGGTTATATCTTTGTCAGCGAGTAATGGAGTTGGTCACCCATGTACACAATATATTATATCTTTGTCAGCGAGTATTGGAGTTGGTCACCCATGAATAAAGACGTCTCTACACTGCATCCACAACAACAGTGCCTGTTAATGGTCTCCTACTTTCCTTGTCGCTGGAACAAGACCGACACTACCAGAAACTGAGAACAGTTTTCCGTTTCGATAATTACGGACACTGGTCATCTAATTTTGTGTTGGGCCTTATTCTTGAATAGTGACCATGAGACTCAAATCACTCTGGCGTATTTTCCACGGATCATCGCAAGGGGGTTTTCAGCATCCCAAATTGTATCAAATCCTGTGGGGCTCAATACAAATAAAGTATGTTTTTGGGTTCAAATTAAAAATCCAATGCCTGATTGGTTATACCGATATACATTGTTAAACAAAATGTGTCATATCAATATCTACTTCCTCTTCACATTTTCCAGTTGCTGTGTTTCCGATGTTATGTCCAACATATCTAGTGTTTGTTTTCCGGCCATCTAAGATACAATAATGCGACGAGACATTATATATGTTTGTCGCCACGACGTGCTACTGTTGTTACATGTCAAATGACATCAACTTAAACAGGTGTTGTATCTGTTGTTGATGATGTTGTTGTTGTTATTGCTGAACGCCAATATTGAGAAAGGTTCCCTTTTTTTGTGCGCCATGAAAAGGGCTTTAATTGGAGTGTTACATTAACTGTTCTCACATCCCTAGCGTGTTGATTGATGAAGGTGAACATATCTGTATGTTTTTCCTTACCAGACGATTTTCTGTTCCGCACTTAACAGGCGTAAAGTGACACATATATTGATGAAGCAATCAAATACCAATGGGTCGATGCCGCTCGGTGAGAGATCAGGTTGGGGCTTATCTGTTGGATTGATAGAAAGGGTCATTGAGAAATAGTGCAATATTGGAATATATGTTAACAGTCTCCACTATGAGAATGGACATTGTTGCAGCAAAATTTGCTTCTTCTGACGAAGTGGTGGCTGAGCTTCTATGGCATAGGTTCAAAATCCAAGTATTTCTGTCGTGCGTAAATTAAAACTGGTCGGGGACTACAGTGGTAAGCAACCTTTATTTCTCATTATTACAAATAATACTAGCATCTGAAATAAGATTGTAATTCTAGAATTGAGTTTAGCTCTAAGTTGATTATCAGGACATCTGAGGAAAGGGCAGTCATCATGTCGGTATGAAGGTACAAAAGGATCGTTATGACATAGAGGCCTCAAACAATACAGTGTCTGCGTGAGTATACTGTCCAAGTCATGTTGACATCAGGCTTTGAGAGCGTACATAACTAGGGACATTCATTTCGATAAGGCTGCCATTCTTGATCAGTGATGGCCACTTGGATAAAAACTCCATCAAACAAATGATTAGCAACTCACAAACTGCAAAGCTATGATCTTCAAATGGTGGTGAACTGGAGAACATAGAGCTGTTAGAACCTCAAATATTCACACATACACCAAGCGATCACCTTCACTCCTCTTCCTAAACAACTCTCTTCCCTTCCCTATACTAGACAGCTACACTCACTCCCCTACACTAAACAATGTAATTTTTGATCAAGTCACCGACAGCTGTTATAGGTGTACTTTGAAGATCATCCAAGCAAGGACGAATACTATGTATCACGTCACGGTTTTATATTATGAAGATCATCACACTAACAACGCATACTTTTCTGATGAACCGATGCATGAGGTATACTAATCAGATCAGCACACACATGACGCATACTATTAAGATCAGCAGACACATGACGCACACTATTAAGATCAGCAGACACATGACGCACACTATTAAGATCAGCAGACACATGACGCACACTATTAAGATCAGCAGACACATGACGCACAGTATTACGATCAGCAGACACGTGACGCACACTATTAAGATCAGCAGACATATGACGCACACTATTAAGATCAGGAGACAAATGACGCACACTGTTAAGATCAGGAGACACATGACGCACACTATTAAGATCAGCAGACACATGACGCACACTATTAAGATCAGCAGACACATGACACATACTACTAGGATCATCACATCAACAGCGAACGAAAGGAAGATCAGCACACCAAAGACATAAACAATGAAGAATAGCCTACCTATGACGTATTTAAGAAAGATCAGCCCACCAATAGAGTAAACTTGGAAGATAAGTTGACCCATGAAGTTTTCAAAGCAGATCAACTGACTCATGATGTATATAAAGATGATCCGCAGAACCATGACGTATATTAAGAAGTTCAGCAGACAACATGACGTATGTAAGGAAGCTAAGCTGACCCATGACGTATTCAAGGATGTTCAGCTGGACCATGACGTTTAGAAAAAAGATCAGCAGACCCATGACGTAAACAAAGAAGATCAGCAGACCCATTATGTAAACAAAGATCAGTAGACCCATGACGTAAACACAAAAGATCAGCAGACTCATGAAGTAAACAACGAAGATCAGCAGACCCATGACGTTAACAAAGATGATCAGCAGACTAATGACGTAAATAACGATCAGCAGACCCATGACGTAAACAAAGAAGATCAGCAGACTCATGACGTAAACAAAGAAGATCAGCAGACCCATGATGTAAACAAAGAACAGCAGACCCATGACATAAACACAAAAGATCAGCAGACTCATGACGTAAACAAAGAAGATCAGCAGACTCATGACGTAAATAAAGAAGATCAGCAGGCACACGACATAAACAAAGAAGATCAGCAGACACATGACGTAAACAAATACGATCAGCACACATTTGGCGTATACAAAGAAGATCAATATATCCATGACGTATACAATAAAGATCAGCACATATATGGCGTATACAGTAAACACACACAACAGCACTTTATAAATATATACAGACGCAAGGATCTATGCACTGGATAGTACGCCCTTATCTTACCTAAAAGACTGCGGTCTAAGGTTGAAAGAATGTGCCTTGGCTAGCAGACTTCTGGAAATCAAACCTGTATACAACAAATGTATGATGAGTTATTGTGTTGTTTTTCTTTGGTCTTTATTGCTTATTTTAGTGATCAGATCTCAGGCCGTGTGGCCTAAGGATTTTTAGCTTGCTTTATAATCCTAATGTTCTAGGTTCACATCGCATCGTGCTCGGTTTGACAGAACGTGCATGAAGTGGTTTTGTCATGGTATTACCGTGTCTCCCAGTCGACCCAGCTATGAATCGGTACCCAATGAAGTCAGGAGAATGCACAGGTGTTGCGACGAGATCTACAG
Organism: Ariolimax columbianus; assembly: GCA_036924085.1. NCBI lineage: Eukaryota > Metazoa > Mollusca > Gastropoda > Stylommatophora > Arionidae > Ariolimax > Ariolimax columbianus. The sequence goes on from JAVGWX010000002.1 coordinate 131,779,685, forward strand.
AGTTCGTCCTCTGTCCTTGGCACTTTCAGCAATAAAATGGACTGGGTACATATGGGGACGCCATGGCGCAATGACGTCAGTTCTGTAAGACAATTTCCTTTAGTGAACAGAAGACAAATAATAACTTAATAAATTTAACATTATTTACATTTCTAGCGTAAATACCACTAATATTTGTTTCGCAGCACGTGAATGTGAGATTATGTTTGCAACTCTGTGTGACACGCACACTCCGTGAATGTAAGATTATGTTTGCAACTCTTTGTAACACGCGCACCCCGTGAATTTAAGATTATGTTTGCAACTCTTTGTAACACGCGCATCCCGTGAATGTAAGATTATGTTTGCAACTCTTTGTAACACGCACACTCCGTGAATGTAAGATTATGTTTGCAACTCTTTGTAACACGCGAGACCCGTGAATGTAAGATTATGTTTGCAACTCTTTGTAACACGCGCATCCCGTGAATGTAAGATTATGTTTGCAATTCTTAGTAACACGCGAGCCCCGTGAATGAAAGATTAAGTTTGCAACTCTTTGTAACTCTCGCACACCGTGAATGTGTGCTATTATTTGATGTTTGTAACCATCTATAAAGCACAATTTTGTTATGTGAACGCTTAAAAGAAAGTGATTTTATTTTATTCAAATGTTGGCTGAATGGGACGTAACTGTGTAAATATACACTGTATCAGACAATGATGTAATTATCTCCCCTTGAAATAATTTAGCGAACAGTTCTCTGTAATATTAATGTGGTACAACAACGACTAAGGAGGACTGAACACGTATAGTATTACCAACATTAAAAGACCAAAATAATATACTAATTGCTTATGTAAGCTTGTAAACGTTTGCCCAATATTATGTGTTTTCTTCGTATGTGTTTTAAATTAATATATCAGTGTGTCTTTCTCTGTAAAAGCATCTACTGTTAGCAGAGCGTGAGGCATAGTTGACGGTGACTTTACTTGCTTGGTAAGACTAGGATTACAACCGCACTAGAGTTCAATAGTGGATGCAGGGGCAGTTAATGCATTTAAGAATGGGTTTAATGCCCATAGCTTATAGAGCAGGGAAATGCAAATGTAACTTGTTGTAATCATGAGGAAACTTGCTGGCACAAGCTGGGGAGAAGACGAGAGTATACTAAAGAAACTGTACACTGGAAGAGTGAGACCAGTTCTCAAGTATGGCATTGTATCATGGACAACAGCAGCAAAGGCGAACTTCGATACAATTAGCAAACTTCAAAACCAAGACATGCGAGTTATAACAGGAGGCATGAAGTCAACGCCAATTGTAGAACTTGAAAAGATTACAAATCTGCAACCCATGACCGACAGAAGAGACTGTAGAGCCCAGCAGCAAGAAGAGAAACTCAGAAGACTGACAGACCATCCATTGCATCAGAGACTAAATAGATTTGGAAAAGGGAAACTAAAGCGGATATACTTTGAAGAAATAGCCAAAGCAAAGATGAGCGAAGACCCTATGAATACATTAACAACACCAAAGCCCATCCCTACTGTAAGTAAACCTATCTGGAAGCAGCATATATTTCCGGAGGTTGTAGAAAATACACCAGGTATTGGAAACAAGAACAGCCAGAATGAAAAAGAAAGAAGAGACATAACCCTGAGGTACATAACGAAAAACTACACAAGCAAGGACTGGACCCATGCATACACCGACGGTTCTGTAACAACCACAACAAAGATCAGAGGGGCAGGGGTATTTCTGAGCCTACAAAAAGGTAGAAAAATAACACTGTCAGTGGCAACTGGAAAATACTCAAGCAATTTCAGAGAGAAGGCAGAGGCACTGGGGGCTGCAGTAGAAGAAATGGTGACAGGCAAACAAATTAAAAGCCAGATAGTCCTGTTTACAGATGCCATGGCCGTAGTCACAGCACTAAAAAGCCAGAAAAATACTGAACTTGATGATTTAAGAGCAGTACTCTGTAAACTATGCCAGCAGTCCGCACCAACAAGAGTCGTGGTACAGTGGGTTCCATCCCACTGTAACATCCAAGGCAAAGAGGAGGCAGACAGAGTGGCAAAAGAAGGTGCAAGACTACCACAACCAGATTCTAGTGTGTCCTACGAAGAGTTCAAACGGCTTATTAGAGCCAGATACATGACCAAATGGGAAACAGAACATACTGGCTACACAAAAAACGATGTCTATTACCAGTTGAACAGAAGAGAGCAGGTCGTGGTCTTCAGACTCCGCACAATCCACAATAGACTGAGGTACAACCTATTCAATAAATTGAAGATAGGTGGCACTGACGAATGCACGTGCGGTACCGGGAAGATGACCGCTGAACATCTGCTGCAAAACTGCCCGACATACGAGGACCAGAGAAAGCACATGAGGCCATCACCAGTGGCAACACTAGACAAGCTCTATGGCAGTGTCGACAGCCTCAGGATGACCGCTGCTTTTTTCGAAAAAATACAGGTTGACGTCTGACAGCGTACGAAGAAGAAGAAGAAGAAGAAGAAGAAGAAGAAGAAGAAGAAGAAGAAGAAGAAGAAGAAGAAGAAGAAGAAGAAGAAGAAGAAGAAGAAGAAGATGTATACAGACTCTGATGAGTCCTCTAAACTTGTATAAAAACGGTAAGTTAAGTTAAGTTAAGAAAGAAATCACGACGTTCCTGGTACGACCGCTCCTCCAGTCGACTTAGCTGTAAATTGGTACATGAGGTATGGGTTGGGGAAGTTATAAACAGCAAGGAAGGGAACTGGCCACCCACCTCACCTAGGCTGCCGCTTAGTCCATGAGGAGTTATCTTCACCCCCAACGACAATTGATGCCATAGGACCCACCTTAAAATTACTTTACTGTTATCACCGAGTTCAAGCGTTCTTTTATATACGATTCTTCACCTTATCTTGATTGTTCTCTTCATCATGCCTTGATTCTTATCTTCAACGTGTATTGATTGTTCTTTCCATCTTGTCTTGATTGTTCTCTTCATTTTGTCTTGATTGTTCTCTTCACTTTGTCTTGATTGTGCTCTTCATTTTGTCCTGATTGTTCTCCGCACCTTGTCCTGACTGTTCTCTTCATCATGTCTTGATTGTTTTCAATATCGTTTTAGTTACTTGGCTCATCAAAATAAATTTGCGATATGTCTCTACCAAGGTATACCGGATTTAAGGTAAAGAGTTGGAGATTTGCAATCAAAATTGTTACGATTTCCATTACCAAATACAAGCTCACATTCCTTTCTCATTGAATCATCTTTTCCTGAAACATTATCTATCATCTTGTCATACCATAGTCAAAACGAGATAAGATACAATAGCAACAATGGGAACAATGGGAATAATAGGAACAACATTCAAACAATGGAGTCGCTGCATGTTTACGTTAATTATTATTATTATTAGTATTCTTTTTCTTCTTCTTGTTCTCCTTCTTCTCTGTCATTAAATACTCTCGATTTATTTGTGTTCTGCCATAAATACTCTCTATTTATTTGTGCTCTGCCATAAATATTCTCGATTTATTTGTGTTCTGCCATAAATACTCTCTATTTATTTGTGTTCTGCCATAAATATTCTCGATTTATTTGTGTTCTGCCATAAATATTTTCGATTTATTTGTTTTCTGCCATAAATATTTTCGATTTATTTGTTTTCTGCCATAAATATTCTCGATTTATTCGTGTTCTGCCATAAATACTCTCGATTTATTTGTGTTCTGCCATAAATACTCTCGATTTATTTGTGTTCTGCCATAAATATTCTCGATTTATTTGTGTTCTGCCATAAATATTCTCGTTTTTTTTGTGTTCTGCCATACATTTTCTCAGGTTTTTCAACCTCTGAACTGCTATCAACATTCTCCGTCTGATTTCATTCGGACAATCTCCATTGTTGCTTATAATTGAGCTGAGTCACTCAAAACTTTTGAAATATATAAATATACATAACTTACACCATAGTGCATACAATTATATTGTTGTGAGTAGGTAAAATAAGTTCAATGTTCATCCATGCATGTCCAAAGAGCGACATGATCACGGTTGAAGGCAGCATCGCTCCAGTGATAAGGGCAGATCAAGTGAAGTCTACATGTCACAGCCAGGTGTTCAGCGATGGTCCTCGAAGCAATGTTTCAAAGATGCGATTATTTTCATTGAATTATTTGTAGGGTCAGACGCAGACGCTGGAGATCCGAGACATCCTGACAGAGAAGGAACACGTTGCCGTAGAAAGAGAGGTGACGTTGATAGAGTTAAGAGTGTCGAGATACGTCAGTGTTTGTTATTTAGTAATAATACGAATAGTTGCTCACCGCAAGCAAATATTACGACATCATCAGACTACTGCTGGAAAATGTGTTCTCTGATGGTTGTGAAGACCAATCTTTGAACGGCACACCCTGCCACATTTAGGGCACATATGTGAGGAGCCGGCTGTCGAATCGTTGTGAAAATGTTTTTATTTTTCCCCTGCAGCACACTTTCGCTAACTTCCTCATTGAAGACATACTCTCTACGATATGATCATCCCTTCGGTGATACTAGCGCTGCATGTGATAGTCTTCTACATGCATTTCAAAGCAGACGACATCAATATTGCATTTTTCAGAGACACTTTCAACAAGAAAGTTGAGAAGACAATATACGACAGTCGCTAAGTGACAAGGGATTGGATTAGAAGGTGGTCAAAAAAAGAAGGACGGCAGAAAGAACAGTATGGCTTTCTGTCTGACAATCCTTTGCACATCACGGTAGAAGGACAGCGACTAAATAAGTAAGTATGGATATCAACATGTTAGTATTGCTAAGAATTTCAGAGTCATAGACTTTGCCTCGTCACCTGATCTAGAACAATCTACACAGACAGCTTTAGTAAAAATAATTGAGCTGTCTGGCATGGGTGTTATACACTGTCCTTGTCTCATACACACGGAGCAGAGTGAATAACGCAACAGTACCACACACTGTTATCTTGATGACGGCACTGATGACATCAATTCAGTAGACATCGCATTAACACTCATTTTATTGATCTCACAGTCGATATTCACCTCTCTAATGAGGGTACTGATTAGGTAGGTAAAGATATCGACTGTCTGGAGACGTTGGTTTTGTAATGTTCAATTTGAGGAGCGGCTCCCCACGAAAAGGCTGGAGATTACCTCCGTTTTCATAGTGTTGATCGTGAGACTAAATTTACTGTATACCGCAAACAAATTCCGTCTAGGTGGATTGCAACTCTTTTTCTGGGCAAGTGTTGATCGTTGGCGAATATGATATCTAGGGCCGTGTAGGATTTCATGAGCATCGAGATGAATAGCTGATCCTGCGTCTTGTTCCTAGTACGCAGGTCAACAGCAGCGCCATGTACATCATCAGGAACATTGCGGAAAAGAACATGCTAAATAGTGTCAGCGCAAACATAGAACCCTGTTTTACACCGTTGGCGACCGGTTAGTTTTCAGACAAGTTTTCCCGTGCACACGCTATCATGCCATCATGAAATTGCCGGACAACCGCAATGAATCTGTTGTGGCAGAAAAGCCTCCACTGTGCCAATGGCTTTAGTCCGATCGACAAAAACTGTGTACATGTCACACTTATGTTATTTATATTGTTCTTGCCCTTGACGTGCTTCATATATGACGTCAACAGTCGCACGACCCTTGCAAAAACCAGACTCACTCTCAACACATAAACCTTACTTCGTTGACCATTTAGGCGGTTCAGCAGGACTCGTGCCATAATGTTATCTATGATTGACAGCAGAGAGATACTCCTGTTATTGGGAGCAGAGAAATGCACATGTGATTGATAACAGAGAGATACTACTGTGATTGACAACAGAGAGATACTCTTATGATTGATAATAGAGAGATACTCCTGTGATTGACAACAGAGAGATACTCTTGTGATTGACAACAGCGAGATACTCTTGTGATTGACAACAGAGAGATACTCTTGTGATCGACAACAGAGAGATAATCTTATGATTGACAACAGAGATACTCTTGTGATTGACAACAGAGAGATACTCTTATGATTGACAACAGAGTGATACTCTTTTGATTGACAACAGAGTGATACTCTTGTGATTAACAACAGAGAGATACTCTTGTGATTGATAACAGAAAGATACTCTTGTGATTGACAACAGAAAGATACTCCTGTGATTGTAAGCAGAACGATACGCCTTTGATTGTCGAAGGATTTAATGGTATCGAAGCACTCTTATTATCATGAGTTGCAGGTTGTCCATGTTCAAGTCCTCGAACCGTTATTTATCTTCCTATAAAACCATCTATTTTTCTGATTCTAATGAGAAGTTTGTAATAGCACGGTCATTTTAGACACATGTCTGGTTCCAGGGAGAGGCTAAGCTGGGTCCAGACTATGTGCAAAGATTCATATATACAAACGCAATGCCGATCCTCGTAGGGAAGTCAGGGCCACTTCGTGTATCAGAAGTTAGTCTGTTGCTCAGCAAGATCTGCTGGGATCGGCGTGATTGCTGTTGACAGTGTTTTCCGCTGCAGACGAGCCACTAACAAGTCTTTTAATCTGGTCTGTAGAAAATGATAAATGGGAAGTAACTCCGACATAAACTGTTTTTGTGAAATGTAAATAAAGGATTATGTCCCTTACAGCGCAAAAAAACAAACAAAATGGTTACACAAATTGCACCTCTTATAATAGTTGATTTGATTAATTTCAATGGTGATATTGCAGTTTGTTAGTTTGTATAGTTATGATTAGGGAAACGATTAAATAATTGTTAATATTATTTTTGGTGGGCATCTCAGCTGGAAAGATTGTTGTCACGTTGCATCGTAGTTTTCAGTGATGCTGTGATAGCTGCACTTTTTTTAGCCCGACACATCCGACTTCAGCTGACATTTTTGAGCCGGGTTTATTCTCCCACTGCTTCTTCTATACCTTGACCAGATTACACTTGTGTCTTGTGACATACGTCTGTTTGTATGGCAGCCATGTCAGGGGGGAATATGTTATCGGTCAGCTGTAGTTCGCTAACTCTGATTCTAGCATGCCGCTATGAGTAGTTGTCTGTTGACAGCTGAGTCACTGCTGAATGGTGGCATCTATTTCAAAGTCAATAGCATTCTGTGGTTGACCTGGAAACATTCTAATGGAAACTAGCTACACGATAATACATCTTTGACAATCTAACACAAACATCGGTAATAAGTCTGTCTATAAGTCTAAAGAGAGCTAGTAAATTGGAACACTAGATATGACCTTATCAGACAGATTTATAGAAAAATAAAACATTTATAAAAAAAGACAAACACAAAAATAGGCACGGTAAATTAGTAAGAGGCCTTTACCACCACATTGATCATGTATTACAATAATGGGAAACAGATGAGCATGTGTACAACCTGACACGGTTGTTGTAATATGCAACTACCCCATGATTTAAAAAAACAAAACTATAAGCCACAGAGGCGACTAGCCCAGAATTTATTTTTAAAAAACTATAAACCACAAAGGCGACTACTCCAAGATTTAAAAATAAAAACTATAAGCCACAAAAGCGACTGCTCCAATATATAAATATAAGAACTATAAGCCACAAAGGCGACTACACCATGATTTAAAAAAACAAACTATAAATCACAAAGGCGATTACTCCATAATTTAACAAAAACTATAAGCTACAAAGGCGATTGTGCCATGATTAAAAAAAACCAAAATATAAGCCACAAAGGCGACTACTCCATGATTTAAAAAAAAAGCTATAAGCCACAAAGGCGACTGCTCTATGATTAAAAAAACCAAATATAAGCCACAACGGTGACTACTCCATGATTTTAAAAAAAAACTTTACGCCACAAAGGCGACTAGTCGGGATAAAAAAAATAAATAAATATAAGCCACAAAGGCTACTGCTCCATGATTTAAAATACAAAATAAACTATAAGCCACACAGGCGACTACTCCATGATTAAAAAAAAAAAATCTATAAGCCACAAAGCAAAAATAAGTAGACATGTGCATCAACAAGGACAAAATTAAGCCTTGTTGATTGCCGTCCCTATGTCGCACACAACCGGTTGTCCTTGTTATACTGGTATTCAGACCCCACAAATAAGCCTTACAAAATGCCTTACTCATACTGACAATACATCTGGACATAAGAAAAGCGTGGATAATTGAATAATAAAAAGAGGAGCCAGAGGTCTAAATCTAGATAATACTGTCAGCATGAAAAGTCTAAGCTTCTAGCATGGCCAATACAACTGACCTCAGACTAGGGAAATAGAAAACAGTTAATTCTAAGAATATAATAATTGCTACAATCTACAATAACACTAGTCTTTGATATTGACCTCCATCATCCTCTTCGCGGTGCCAGTAACATACAGACATTAAGGGTGGGCAGAAGACCATTGCATTTAAATTGACATGAAACATTATCACAGTTAAAACAACCCAGTTGCACGTATTTGGGAAGCATACTCTCGGAAGATGAAAGACATGATTGTGAATATGATACTGGTCGGCAGAAAGCATCTGGTGTTGCTTGTCCCATTTTACGGTTACAGCTGGACATCATGTTTGCCTTAAACAATTTATTTGTGCTAACTCTTTATTAGCTGTTAAACGTGGTCCTAATCGAATGTTAGCCTAACTTAGCATCTTTATACTGGTTTAAAAGACACTTCAGTATCTGTATGCAAACAGTTACATTTGCATTATCATGCTTTTAAGGCTTTGCGCATCCAATCTATTATTAAATGCATTAAGTGTCCCTGCCCCCACTACCTCCTGGAGCAATGTATTTCAATCATTCACCACTCTCTGACTAAACAAATATTTCCTAATATCCAATTTGGGCCTTTATTTAGTTAATTTGTAGCTATGCCCTCTTGTTCTTCTGTGTGGTTGTATTTTGAAAAAAAACTTGTTATAGTCTAATTTAACCTTTACTGTGAATATCTTATAAACCAGAATTAAGTCACCTCGAATTCTTCTCTTCTCAAGACATTGTAGGCCGGTTTTTCTGAGTCTTTCCTCCTTAACTGTAATTCTGGAATCCCACTATCAGTTTTGTGGCTCTTGTTTGCATTCTTTCCAGCATGTTTATACCCTCTCTACGATATAGACTCCAAACCTGGGCACAGTACTCCAATCTAGGTCTAACTAATGCTTTATGCAATTTGACAATCCCTTCCTTATTCCTATGTTTAATATTTCTTTTTATCATACATAGCATTGCATTTGCCTTATTCACTGCTATCTGGAATTGCTCACTCACTGTATCTGTATGCTTTATTGTAACCACCAGGTCTCTTTCCTTATCTATCTTTCTATTATTGTTCTAGCCCATTCTGTAATTATGTTCCATATTGGATCTACCCATGTGGATGACTCTACATTTATCTGTATTGAACTCCATTTGCCATCTCACAGACCAATCTCGAATTGTATCTAAATCCCACTTCAATATATCCACTTCCGCTTTGGATGTTCCACTCCTTATATAGTTTTGTGTAATCCGCAAATATTGCAATCATGGATCCCATGTCAATGTGCAAATGGTTTACATATATCAAGAACAATATTGGTCCGTAAACCGAACCCTGTGGCACTCCACTTTTTACTTCACACCACTCAGACTACTCTTTATTTATGCCCACTCTCTGCCTTTTTCCCGTAAACCAAATTTCAATCCATTCGGCAACTTCCCCACCTATTCCGTGTTAAGGAGATACAAATTACAAGTTGTGAATGGAATGGAAAATGATGACTTTAGAAATGTAAGAACTACACCTTGTGGTTAATACATAGCGCAGACAAGAAAATGAATTAGTATGGCTATCTCATGAGATTGCAACATAATCAATAAGCATTGCACACATACAACATAAGAAAATGTGGTTACATTGCACGACTATGACCGTGAAGGTAACTTTGTCTCTACACGTAGATTGTCGGCACAAACGAGTAAAATGTTAGTAAAATACAACTGACGTTGCATAATGGCTGTTTTGTTGGACGATCAAGATGATCGACACAACAGATGTTGTTATCAATGAAAATCCAAATGAGTTGACCTTGGGTAGAACATCTGATATGTTTGTTGTGTTAGAACTCAATCAAGGACCATTCGATTACGAATACGTTTCTGTCATGTGTGTCTTCCATAGCAATTATGTGTGTCTAGACTGCCTGTAAGGCACACAGTTGGTGTCTAGATATATTAGACACCGACAATTTAACCTGTCAGCTTGAGGAAATACTCCTGGTAGGTGTGCTATACCGTCATATCTCTTGGAGTTAACGTGACATACTCCCTTTACAAAGGCACGGAACAGACACGAGAAAAGACTTCCCATAATTAAATGTTCTTCGTCTTTAATTCTTACAACATAATGTACTTTTCCCTTGAGTTATACCTCCACCTGAACCCTCAGTAAACACACTACAAAGCAGTGCGCAAATGTACAGTTGTGCTCGTAAATCGGACAACACGGCTTCAGGAAATATGACCAACAAATGTTGAGAAGTCTCTTACAAGATCCCCATTAATCTTCTCAGCCGTTCTCGGTACACTTGAAATTTGTTTTCTCTCTAGCCGATTTCTTGAGCTGATCATTTTTTTTTTTTTTTTTTTTGCGTTCGCCTTATTTCTCTAATCCCCAAGGCGGTGTGCGTTGCACTGCGTTTTTATTTTGCGCCTGTCGGCCCAGTGCATCCGACTTCAGCATGCATTTTATGTAAGGGTCTGCTTCCTCCTGCATTTTCTAAGGGTTTGCTTCCCCGGGGTAACGTCCGGTGCTGTGATGTGGATCGAACCCAGCACCTTCTGGTTGTGAGCCGTGTCACTTAACCACTAGGCCACGCCGTCCCCTGAGCTGATCATTTGAAAAGCAGCCGTTGTGTAAAAGTAGAGGCTCGTACTGGTCGTTTGACAGATTTCTGGTTGTCAGCAAGATTAGATTGGTAGAGCTGTTACATTTGGGTTAGTATGAACACGCAATTAATGTGGGAAATGCAAAATAGTGGACAGGGAAAGTAATGTAGGAACACGTTTTTACCGAAACTGAGTGGTAATGTAATTGGCGTCTATTGTGTTTTGAGTAATTTTGAAAAAATGTTGTGAGAAGTTATATAACACTAGACGACCAAAAAGATTCGTAAACTTCATGAGACAAACAAAGAGGCTCATAAGTTTCAGAAATATTACACAAAACCATTAATATAATTGTCCGGATATTCACAGAATGCCAAAATTGTCTAGATGTTTTTTTAAGACTATCGTCACAAAAGCCAAATTGGTCATTAGAATGTTCTAGTTCGCAAGGGAATTCACGGTCTGTACTGAATTGCCAGTGAATCTTATATGTTTCATCAAACTGCCACGAAGTGCGCAGACTTTGTAATATATACAAAATTGTATATAATCTTTACATAACTGCAAAGCGGTTAATGAATTTCACCAGACTGCCAAATGGGACACCATTCTTCATTAGACTGCTAAAAAGTCCCATAGACGTCAGCAGACGGTGAAATGTGTCCTTGACACATAACACGGCTACTAATCTCCGACCCAAATGAACTAGCTTGAGTATCATGATTTCCTTTCGAAAAGTATGTTGTCAAAAGCTACTACTTAATGATCTTGAAATACAAAAATTCAGCGGTACTTTACACTCATTAAATGATTAGTCATTCTTTATTTATTCCTTCATTTCCTATCTCTACCTCGTTCTCTCAATCATCTTTGGTAAATTACATTTAATCTTGTAACCGTTTTTCTGTTAGCCGTATTGCCGGAAGCGACGAGTAATCATGGTTAACTGAAACATAATGATCAAGATCCAACCTCATGCCACAGTTCACGATTCTGGAAACCGGCTATATCACAGCAGTCTGTTCAAGCAAGGTAGGAGTAGATACGGCAATCCATGTACTAGTAAGCTTACTGAAGATCCTCGCATTGCACTACAGTCAGTGACATTCTCATCCACTATATTCAAGTGCACTTTTAGAGATAGCAAAATCCATAGTAACTCGATACCAAAAACACATTGACAAGATTCCAATCAGCATGAATAGCTTCCAACAACAACAACAATGACAAAACATGTATTTCTTTTCTTCTTGTAATTCTTAACTTCCGTTTTTCTTGACCCCTTCTGATAATTAATCTTGTCATCTTCTACATGTATTTACTTTGTTCACACAATTACACTCCCTCTTCTAATTTCCCATCCCTAAATTATTTACTTTGTTCAAAGACTTGAACTTCCTTTTCTAATTCTCTATCCTGTAATGTTTTACTGTTTTGATCTACTTGCACTTGCTTTTCTAATTATCCTGCCTTTAACTGTTCACATACTTGTACTTTCTCTTCTAATTCTCATGCCAGTACATATTTACTTTGTTAACAATCTTGTACTTCTTCTAAATCTCCTGCCAGTAAATATGTACTGCGCCTGCACACTTGTAGTTCATCTTCTAGTTCTCATGCCTGCAACTATTCACTTTGCTAACCTAGTTGTACTTCCTTTTCTAGTTCTCATGCCTACAACTATTCACTTTGCTAACCTAGTTGTACTTCCTGTTCTAGTTCTCATGCCTGCAACTATTCACTTTGCTAACCTAGTTGTACTTCCTGTTCTAGTTCTCATGCCTACAACTATTCACTTTGCTAACCTAGTTGTACTTCCTGTTCTAGTTCTCATGCCTACAACTATTCACTTTGCTAACCTAGTTGTACTTCCTGTTCTAGTTCTCATGCCTACAACTATTCACTTTGCTAACCTAGTTGTACTTCCTGTTCTAGTTCTCATGCCTACAACTATTCACTTTGCTAACCTAGTTGTACTTCCTGTTCTAGTTCTCATGCCTACAACTATTCACTTTGCTAACCTAGTTGTACTTCCTGTTCTAGTTCGCATGCCTACAACTATTCACTTTGCTAACCTAGTTGTACTTCCTGTTCTAGTTCTCATGCCTGCAACTATTCACTTTGCTAACCTAGTTGTACTTCCTGTTCTAGTTCTCATGCCTGCAACTATTCATTTTGTTCACTCACTTGTACATCCTCCTCAAATTCTCCTCCTTGTAACTATTCACTTTGTTCACATACATGTACTTCTTCTTCTAATTCTGCTGCCTGTAACTATTTACTTTGTTCATACACATACTTTAACTTCTTCTTCTAATTCTTCTGATTGGTTAAATATTCCATTTGTTCACATGCCTGCACTTCCTCTCTAATTCACCTGCCTGTAACTATTCACTTTATTCACATAATTGTTCTTCCTCATCTAATTCGCTTGTATGTAAGTATTCACTTTGTTCATACACATACCTTTAGTTCTCTTCTACCTCTTCTGCCTAGTTAACTATTCAAAATGTTCACATGCCTGCGCTTCCTTTCTAATTCACCTGCCTGTAAAATGTTTCACTTTGTTCATATAATTGTGCTTCGTCTTCTAATTCTCCTGCCTGAAACAATTCATTTTGTTTACATACCTGTTTTCTTTTCTCTTTTTTTCCGGCTCTGTAACTATTCACTTATTCGCGTACCTACACTTCGTTTCTAATTCTCCTGCCTGTAACTATTTACTTTGTTCCCATACCCCCAGTCCTTCTCTAAATCTCTTGCTTGTAACTTTTCACTTTGAACATATACCAATACTTCCTCTTCTATTTCTTCTGCCTGTTACTTCTTCTTCTTCTTCTGCGTACACAGTCAGACAGTAACCATTATTTTTTCGAAAAAAGCGGCGGTCGTCCTGAGGCTCTCGCCACTGCCATAGAGCTTGTCTTGCAGTTCCACTGGTAATGGCCACATCTGCTCTCTCTGATCCTCGTTTGTCGGGCAGTTCTGCAGCAGATGTTCAGTGGTCACTTTACCAGTATTACGGGCATTCGTCGGTACACCCTATCTTCAATTTGTTGAATAGGTGGTACCTCAGTCTGTTGTGGCCAGTGCGAAGTCTGAAGACAACGACCTGCTCTCTTCGGTTCAACTGGTAATATGCATCGTTTTTGGTGTAACCAGTATGTTCGGTTTCCCATTTGGTCATGTATCTGGCTTTGATAAGCCGTTTTGACTCTTCGTACGTCATACTGGTATCTGTTTGTGGTAGTCTTGCATCGTCTTTTGCCAGTCTGTCTGCCTCCTCGTTGCCTTGGATGTTGCAGTGTGACGGGACCCACTGTACCATTACCCTTTTTGGTGCGGACTGCTGGCACAGTTTGCAGAGTGCTGCTCTTAGGTCATTAAGCTCAGTGTTTTTCTGGCTTTTTAGCGCTGTGACTACTTCGAGAGCATCTGTCAGCAGAACTATATGGCTCTCATTTTCACTGTTTGTCACCATTTTTTCCACTGCCGCCCTCAGTGCCTCTGCCTCTGCTCTGAAAATGCTTGTGTACTTACCAGTAGCGAATGACAGTGTTATTTGTCTGCCATTTGGTAGGTTCAGGAATGCTCCTGCCCCTCCGTTCTGTGTAGTGTTTGTTACAGAACCGTCGGTGTATGCATGGGTCCAGTCCATGCTTGGGTAGCTTTTCGTTATGAAGCTTAGGGTAGTGTCTCTCCTTTCTTTTTCACTCTGGCAGTTTTTGTTTGCAATACCTGGTATATTTTCTACCACCTCTGGAAATATATCCTGCCTCCAGGTAGGTTTTCGTACAGTAGTGATGGGTTTTGGTGTTGTTTGTGCGTTTGTGGGATCTTCGTGCATCTTTGCTTTGGCTATTTCTGCAAAGTTTCTCCGCTTTAGTTTCCCATTTCCCAGATTGTTTAGTCTCTGGTACATTGGATGGTCCGTCAGTCTTCGGAGTTTCTCTGACTGCAGCTGGGCTCTGCAGTCTCTTCTATCGGTCATGGATTGCAGTTTTGTAATCTTTTCAAGTTCTACAATTGGCGTTGACTTCATGCCACCTGTTATAATTCTCATGGCTTGGTTTTGAAGTTTGTTAACTTTATCGAAGTTCGCCTTCGCTGCTGTTGTCCATGCCGCAATGCCATACTCGAGAACTGGTCTCACTCTTCCAGTGTACAGTTTCTTTAGTATGCCTTCGTCTGCTCCCCAGCTTGTGCCAGCAAGTTTCCTCATGATTGCCATTCTTTCTCTGGCTTTCATTCGGTTTCTCTCCTTCTGACTTTTCCATGTCATGCGCCGATCAAATGTGACTCCCAGATAGGTTGGGTTGTCGTTTGGCTGCAGGATTTTGCCATTTAGACTTAATTTGGTACTTTGGGGTTTTAATGAGAGCGAGAATATTGTGCACGTGGTTTTCCCCTCGTTTATTTTGACCAGCCATGAGTTCGCCCACTCTTCCAGCGATGTTAGGGCCGTCTGCATCCGATTTCTTGCTATGGTGAGATTCTTTTCAGAGGTCCACATAGCCAGATCGTCTGCAAACATTGAGCTATGGACTCTTCTTGGTATATTCTCTGTAATATCGTTTATATATACCAGGAAGAGTGTGGGTGACAAAACTCCCCCTTGGGGTACTCCCTGTTCGAGTGTCACCTTTTTGCTCATCTGCCCTTGTACTTGGACTCTGGCCGTTCTTTGTTTGAGGTAGTGGTTGATCCACTTGTACATCTTCCCACAGACATCACTTCTTCTTAGCTTGACTCTAAGTCCATCCTTCCAGACTTTGTCAAATGCCTTTTCCAGATCCACCCAAACAGCTACTGTGTGTTTCTGTGCCTGGTAGGCATCTTCTATCTCCTGGGCTATGAGGATGACCTGGTCCTCAGTGGATCTGTGCTGTCTAAAGCCGGCTTGCTGTGGAATTAGTATTCGTTTTTCTTCCAGATGCCACATCAGTCTGGTTGCCTGTTACTAATCACTCTATTCACAAACAATTCATCTCTATTTCTCCAGCCTGTAAGTATTCACGATTCACAAACTTATACTTCCTTAATTGTTCTATTGGCTGTAGCTATTCACTTTGTTTACTAATTTGTACTTCCTATCTAATGTTCATGCCTGTAACTATTCACTGTGTTCACATACTTGCACTTCCTCACTTATTCTAATGCCTGTAGCTATTCACTTTGTTTAAATTCTTAAACCTCCACTCTAATTCTCCTGCTTGCAACTATTCATTTTTGTACAAAAACCTTTACACCCGCTGTAATTCTCTTAACTGTAACGCTTCAATTTGTTCAAATACCTACACTTCCTCTATAATTCGCTTGTCTTTTAATATTCACTTCGTCCACGTACTTGTTCTTCCTCTTGAAATTCTCTTGCCTGTAACTATTCAATTTGTTTCCATACTTACACTTCCTCTCTAATGTTCCTGTCTAGAACGATTCACTTTGTTCACAAACTTGTAATGCCGCTTCTAATTATCTTACCTGTAACTATTCGCTTTGTTCACATACCTGCACTTCCTTACACATTTTTATACCAGTAGCTATTTCATTTGTTGAAATATATCTGCACTTCATTTCTAATTCTTCTGCCTGCAGCTTTTAACTTTATTCACATTCCTTTTACTTTCTCTCTTTTTCTCCTCCTTCTAACTATTCTCTTTGCTAACATACATGCACTTTCTATTCACATTCTCTTGCCTGTAGCTATTCATTTTGTTTCCATACTTGCATTTGTACTCTAGTCATCCTGATTGTAACTATTCACTTTATTCGCATACCTGCACTTTCTCTCTAATCCTCCTGCATGTAAATATTTTTATTTCTTCAAATACTTGTACATCGTCTTCTATTTCTCCTGCCTGTAAATATTCACTTTTTCACATACCTGCACCTCCTCTCTAACTCTGCTGCCTGCATCTATTTACTGTGCTTAAATACCTACACTTCCTCTTTTAATTATCCTGCCTGTAACTAATCACTTTGTTCACACACATACCTGCACTTTATATCTAATTATTCTGCCTGTAACTCCTCACTTTATTTACATAATTGATCTGCCTATTCTAATTCTCTTGCCTGTAACTATTCACTTTGTTCATCTACGTGTACTTTCTCTTTTAATTCACCTTCCTGTAACTCTTCACATTGTTCACATACAAGTACTTCATGTCTAATTCCTATGTCTATAAATATTCACTATATTTACAAACTTATTCATATTTTCTAATTCTTTTGCCTGTAACTATTCACTTTGTTTAAATACTTGTACTTCCTGTCTAATTCTCCTGCCTGTAACTTTTTACCTACTTGGTCTTTTTCTAACAATCATCCTGTGGTGTAACTATTCACTGTGTTCACATACTTGTACTTACTCTGTAATTCTCCCGCCTGTAACTATTCACTTTGTTCATATACTGGTACTTCCTCTCTAATACACATGCATATACCTATTCACTTTGATCACATACCTGCACTTCTTCTAATTCTGCTGTCTAGTTAACTATTTCATGTGTTCACATGCCTGCACTTCCTCTCTAATTCACCTGTATGAAACTATTCCCTTTATTCACATACTTGTTCTTCCTCATCCAATTTTCTTCCCTGTAAGTATTCACTTTGCTCATAGACGTATCTATAGTTCGTCTTCTAATTCTTCTGCCTGGTTAACTATTGGATTTGTTCACAAGCCTGCACTTCCTATCTAATTCACCTGCCTGTAACTATTCACTTTATTCACATAATTGTTCTTCCTCATCTAATTCTCATGCCTGTAACTATTGGCTTTATAATTCTGCTCTTACATCCTCCTCTAATTCTCCCATGTGTAGCTATTCACTCTGTTTACATACTTGTTTTCTTCTCAAATTCACCTGCCTGACACAATTCACTTTGTTTACATATCTGCACTTCCCCTCTAATTCACCGGATTGTAACTATTTTATTTGATCAGATGCATGCACTTCCTCGTTTAATTATCCTGCCTGAAACTTTTCACTTTGCTCACGCACATGCCTGCACTTTATATCTAATTATTCTACCTGAAACTATTCTTTGTTCACATACATGTTCTGCCCCTTCTAATCCTCTTGCCTGTAACTATTCACCTTGTTTACATACTTGTACTTGCTGTCTAATCCTCTTGCCTGTAACTATTCACCTTGTTTACATACTTGTACTTGCTGTCTAATCCTCTTGCCTGTAACTATTTACTTTGTTTACATACTTGTACTTGCTGTATAATTCTCTTGCATGTAACTATTCACCTTATACATACTTGTACTTGCTGTATAATTCTCTTGCTTGTAACTATTCACCTTATACATACTTGTACTTGCTGTCTAATTCTCTTGCATGTAACTATTCACTTTGTTTATCTACTTGTACTTCCCCTTCCAATTCACCTTCCTGTAACTCTTTGTTCACACACACGTAATTTATGTCTAATTCTCTTGCCTGTAACTATTCACCTTGTTTACATACTTGTACTTGCTGTCAAATTCTCTTGCCTGTAACTATTCACCTTGTTCACTTACTTGTTCCTTCCACTTCTCCAATTCCTCTCGTCGTAAATATGCTGCTGTTGCAATTTGAACATAAAGAACAAGTCAGGATTCAGCAACATTTTGTGTGCGTCCTTGACACAATTTATCAGCGCAACGCAGGTATGTACCGTTTTGCGCGACAAATAATTCTAACCATCAACTGAAGCATTTCCTTAAGAATATATTTAGCAGAACGTCCGTTTGAAAAATAAACAAAAAGAATCACACAGTTCCTTTATCGTTCACTTTGCGTAGACGGCGCCATTTTGCATCTCAGCTGCGCACGTGGATGTGACACAAAGCTAAAGATTGTTACCATCTAATGACACCTTAATACACTTCAAAATATAAGTATTAATAATCTCATTTCAGTTTGTGAGGTATCATTTTAAATAATGTTGGTCTATGTCTTCTGCTTCTGCCAATAGATAGATTCTTCTTCAGAATATATTTAACTTAACATCTTTATACAGGTTTAGAAGACTCTGCAACCAGTTTAATTTCCATCACCTTGCTCTAAAAGCTGTGCGCATACAATTTATTCTTAAATGCATTAACTGTCCCTGCCTCCACTACCTCCCGTGACAATGCATTCCAAGCATTCACTCTGTCACTAAAAAAATATTTCATACTATCTAATCTGGATCCCTTTTTAGTCAACTTGTAGCTATGCCTTTTTGTTCTTGTGTGTGGCTGTATTTTAAAAAAAAACAACTTGTTATAGTCTAATTTATCCATTCCTCTGATCATCTTATAAATCTGTATTGTCACCACGAAATTTTCTCTCTTCTACACTGTAGGTCAGTTTTTCTGAGTCTTTCCTCATAACATTAATTATGGAATCCCACTATCAGCTTCGACGCTCTTTTTTGTATTCTTTCAAGTATATTTATATCCCCTCTGTGATAAGGACTCCACACCTGTACACAGTAATCCAACCTAGGTCTATCTAACGCTTTATACAGTTTGACCCTCACTTTCTTGCTCCTATGTTTAATATTTCTTTTTATCATACCTAACATTGCATTTGCCTTTTTCACTGCTATCTGAACTTGTTCCCTCACCTTTCCTGAATGATCTATTATAATCCCTAATTTCCTTTCTTTATCTATATTTCTAATATTGTTCTCTCCCAGTATGTAATTATGGTCCATATTGGATCTACTTATGTGGACGACTGTACATTTACCTACATTAAACTCCATTTTCCAGATTACACACCATTCTCGGATTGTGTCGTAATCCGAGCCCAATATATCTACTTCTGATTTAGATGAGACTGCACAGATTAGTGTTATGAGCACATTCTGTAATCATTGATCCCATACCAATGTCCAAATCAAGTATATATATCAAGAGCAACATTGGTCCCAAAACCGAGCCCTGTGGCACTCTACTTTTAAAATACATTAAGTATTGAGTTTGTCAAATCATCACAAAGTCTCAGTATATATAAGAATTGTTAAGGTCGCCATATCGTACTCGTACTGAGCGCTAAAAAGCCAGAAAAACACTGAGCTTAATGACTTAAGAGCAGCACTCTGCAAACTGTGCCAACAGTCCGCACCAAAAAGGGTAGTGGTACAGTGGGTTCCGTCACACTGCAACATCCAAGGCAAAGAGGAGGCAGACAGACTGGCAAAAGAAGGTGCAAGGCTACCACAAATAGATACCAGTATGACGTACGAAGAGTCAAAACGGCTTATCAAAGCCAGGTACATGTCCAAATGGGAAACCGAACATACTGGTTACACCAAAAACGATGCCTATTACCAGTTGAACCGAAGAGAGCAGGTCGTTGTCTTCAGACTTCGCACTGGCCACAACAGACTGAGGTACCACCTCTTCAACAAATTGAAGATAGGGTGTACCGACGAATGCCCGAGCGGTACTGGTAAAATGACCACTGAACATCTGCTGCAGAACTGCCCGACATACGAGGATCAGAGAGAGCAGATGTGGCCATTGCCAGTGGAACTGCAAGACAAGCTCTATGGTAGTGGCGAGAGTCTCAGGATGACCGCCGCTTTTTTCGAGAAAATAATGGTTACTGTCTGACTGTGTACGCAGAAGAAGAAGAAGAAGTACTCGTACTGTCTTATTGACGCGTTTGAGTCTTTTCTATTCTAGATCCAAACTTTCTCTGAGTAAAATATTTAGATCCTGACTTTGCAGAATTGCTTTCGGTAAACGTTTTTTACCTGTTCACACTTTTCTATACTGCAAAGTATGAACCCTGTGATTTAGCTGAGTATCTGTCTGATCAGAAACACGCCCCCAATGTGAATCATTACTTAAACACTTACACATTACATGTCGATCAACAAGCCACATTTACATATATTAAAACATTCATCAATTATATTTATGCAAATCACAATCTGCCCATTTACATTTACATCACAATTTGATAGAAGTCGCCTTTGTACATATAATACACTCGTACAAGTCACACACCTAAACACTCACTCACACACACACACATACACGCACACAAATTCACAGACACAAAACACACACAGACACACACAGACACACACACACATATATATATAAATATATATATATATGTATATATATATAAATATATGTATATGTATGTATGTATGTATGTGTGTGTGTGTGCATATATACCTCTGTATGTATTTATATATGTAGGTATGTATGTATGTATGGGTGCATGCATGTATGTATTTGCAGGATACCTGTTTCCCAGAAAGGCTTCGGGAGTACATCCTGATGAAAAATCGGCATCCTATGCTATCTAGGGTCGTCTAGATAAATATCTTGCTACTGGCCAAAGGTAGCTCAGGACCAGACAGTGAGGTTGACAAAAGGCGTCGTTTATTTCTCACTTTAATCCTTATCACCGCGCAGGTCACCCATTTCACCGGACACAGCATGAGAAAAGATTGTTCGCATGGCTGAACAAGGAATATGGTCATCATCACGTGTGATGGACGAACATCATCATGTATATGTGTATGTATATATGTAAGGGAGCCGCTGTAGTCAAGCGGTTAAGGCACAGCCTATCACAGTGGTGAACCGAAACGCTGGGTGATCAAACCCCGCAAGTTTCAAGTGACCATTGGTCTCACGGGAGGTTAAGACCAGAGTGCCTGTATTCCGAGTTTCCTCCAGTGCTTGACCAATAATCTTGTCACTGACTCAAGGCAACTCGGGATAAGAGTGAAATGTGTGACAAGCGCATATTATTTGTTAATATAATCCAAATACAGCATACATTACATTATTAAGACAAAACCGTCTGGTGTGGCCATCATCTCTTCGCGATAGGCAATAGCTTATGTATGTATGTATGTTTGCATGTATGTATGCATGTGTGTATGTATATATATATTAATGTTTCGAAATATAAAAATAAATGTACATATATATATATATATATATATATATATATATATAATAAAATATACATGTATGCACACATCAATATAGTTGTCAAAATAGTTCATCAGATCCTTTGTACTTCAAATTCAATTTCTTCAAATCAGGTGTTAATCTATGTTTAATTATTTCCATTACAGCCTGTCTGATTATTACATAGAATTGTAATTTTTTTTTTCATAACATGTTATCACAAATGGTGTGTTACAAATTTTGTTCTAGACCTCAGCAACTTTTTGCTGGCATATACAGTTCTTTATTTTTGCGATGGCTTTTGTTCAATAACTGTAATCCTGTTACAGCTAAATACGCTCGTTCGCATTTATAACGTTGCTCGGACTCCATTCATGTGACAGGAAAAGCAAGCGCTCAGTCACGCGCATGTCCGACGCTTCAAAGTTTATTCGACACTGACAATTTGACATTCATACTTCATGCGAGTTACGAATGCTAAACGGGCTAGCCCTTGTTCCCGAGCTATATCAGATGGCGAGCCAGAAAAATTTGACTGATTCACTGGTTTACAACATTCTGCGTAACCCTGCTTGATGATAATGATTTGCAGCTCTAACTGTATAGTGTACAAATTTAACAGCTCTATTTAATGTTATGCATTTGAAATCTAATTTGATCTGTTTAATTTGCCGAACAGAACAACAGCAGTTTCTAATCATGGAGAGAAGCTATCGATATCTGTCAAAAGCATGGCATTCAACTCCGTCTACCGACATAATTCAGTCGACCCAGCTGTATAGGGGATTCATTTGTAAGTGGGCACCTGCCATACAACAGGAATTGGCAGCCCCACCTCAAGCAAGACCGCAGTTTAGTATAATGAAGTATTTAACAGTCAATCCCCTACGACAGTTTCTGCTATGAGACTTAGAGAGAAAAAGCAACTTATAATTCAATGCCAAAAAGGTCTGACATACATACACGTTCAAATTGTATTTCGACATGAGAACAGTAACATGTTTATGTGCGGACTCATAGACACACACAGTCACCATCCAACATGAACAACTATGAAGCAAAACGTATCACAATGATGTCTATTGTCAAGTCCGCTGAAAAGATGTATATTCAATATACATGTAAACGGCATGCAACACTTAATTGTAGCCATGATTATGTTACTGAGAGATTCATAGTGGCAGGATGCTTGAGTGGCTTACTTCTCCGAACAATGACAGATGGCTTGAATCCACTCTGAGCACCCTCTGAAGTCCAGGCTGCTGTAAATGGATACTAGGCTACTGGAACAAGAGAACAAAAAGTGAACGGGAAATGACTACTCAATATCAAAAGCAGCTGAGGTTTGGTATAAGGCCGTTTCTAACACATAATGCATAATACCATTTACTATCTATATTACTTTCGAACCGGGTGCTTTGGTATTGTGAGACGCACGCTTCACCACTAGATCACGCAGTCTCCATACGTATACAAGGGCGGATCTCCATGTGCAGGTCTCAGCTCTGGTATGATCTGGATGTAGCCAGGAGGAGGATTTCCTGCTTAGTGGGCTAGGCTCGAGAAGCTTATCACTCCGCTGCGCTTGGACAAGGGCAACGGAGAGTGGTTAACCGATTTGCAAATCCATCTAAATAGACTAAAACACTTTAGCAAAGTAGACCCGCAGCATGTGAGGCACCATCTATGTTGATCTTAAGAAATCACCTAACCATGGCCGGTGTTATGCATGCGACATAGTTAGTCACCTTTTACTACATGTTCTCTATTGGGCAGTGGTGCTATTCTTGTCCTTGTCATACACAAAGGCCCGGGCGAACCACTCGGGTATATATAAAAGTCCTGTAGTGGCGCCATCATTTAAATGTTTATGTAGTCTAAGTGTGTTGCGTTCCCTTTTCTCATAGTTTTTAATCACATTCTTAAACTCTGATCTGAGGATGCTGTGTGCTTCATTATCATATATTGATGGTTTGTCTCTCCGACTGTCCTGAAAGAGTTTCCATAACTAATATCGTTTGATCAGTTAGTTTCACCTGGCCATGACTAACATCAGTTGATTATTATTTTTCACCTGACCCTGACTAACATGATCTAATCAGAATGTTCCACATCACCATGACTAACATAGTCTGATTAGTCTAGTTTGTTTGAATGGACGTTAGTCCCCGCTCCGCATAGACTATGGGAGAACGAGACATTCATGACTCCCGATGGCGCTAGTTAGGTCTTACATTATGACACGTTCCTGATAGCGTTACAAAACAGCCTCTGTTTTGGGGTTCCCTCGACAAGAAGGCCGGGTAGGTGTAAAAGAGAATTCAAATAGAACATTAAGATAATAGATAAGCCTTGGCATGAGGCGAGTGGGGGCTCTGTTTTTTCGTGATAGGAAAGTACGGCCGCTGTCTGTTGGAGGACAATGCTGCTGGGGAAGTTGAAATGTCATTGATTCATTTATTTCCTTCTTCCATTTATCATAAGAGTGTATTGTTTGTTGATGATCCTTTCAAACTTAGACAGATGCTCCAAAATCATGAAGTTGCTGGCCTATATGGATGGTTAAACGTGCAAGCCCATTGTTTTTGGCGTATCTTTGAACCTTAAAAATAGACAAACGCTACTCATATTTCATATATTCTCAACAAACTCTCAACGAATCAGTAGGTTTAGACTCATCTCTGCCAGACATTGAACCCTCCTGGAGATTACTGGCGCACGCAATTCTAAGTGCACGACTATTTAGTCTTCCTAATAAATGTGCTTGCTAGGAGATATATGTGCCCCTTCCTGTGGATAACATAATACTATTACTGCACCTCTATCAATATCGTCAACTAAAGTTGACTGTGCATGGGACTAACCACCTGATCGGGCAATACAAATTTCTAATGAAACCATCACTGCGAAAGCACCCAAAGTGCTTGAACTCATGCTTCCCAAAGGAAACCAATTGTAATTGTGACTCTGTTTACCGGTTGTACTGACAATTCGACAAGAACAATAAACTGCCTGGAACGTATAATGATATGCTTAACTGTGATTCTTGGTAAGGGATTATACCTTGATCATGGTGCCTTTGTTTATTGTCGACGAGTGGCTAATTATGAGACAACAGATCTGATCTCTCAATGACAAGACCTGCACACATTTCCAACGGCTCAAGTGAGCTCAGGATTGCTTCCCTGGACGTCATATTTATCCCAAATTTCCGGAAGGTCATTGTTTCACCGGAAGTTTCTGTGCATAACGCATGAGCTGTAAACATGTAAATAAACATGGCGTGATATTGCGCGAGCGTGCGTTTAGTGCAACAACAAAGCTGATTGGTCTAAATTTTAAACAAGGATATCGGCAACTGGTCAGAATTCTTTGATTTCACGGAAATGGGTTACAACGATTTGAGATGGACCGGAATAGCTGATGCTCAAAGAGATAAACAGACTCGGATATTATAATGATCTTTGCGTTCTTGTCTCTTTGTTCGCTGGCGTTTGAGTGGCAGATGACTTGGCAGAGATGAGACAGATGAAGTAGAAAGGATATGAACGAAAGCCAGGAAGATAAAACAGAGAAATTGTACAAGGGAATTCAAAATTCACATTGCGTTTATTATTATTGCTGACGTCCATTTTTATAATTTGTAGGTTGGAAGAATAGAAGCTCCTGTTGGCTGCAAACATCACGCACTGTACAGGCTTGGTTGTTAATTTAACACCAATATTTTTTAACTATGCCTTTTTTTAGGTTTTAATACCAACTGACTCAGCCACCGGCTCCTAAAGTAATCAATACAGTGAGTTCAATAAACAGTATATAATTGCAAACAACAAATTTCAAATGAAAAGAAACCCAATAAACTCCTAAAGAAAGCAAAATGTATGGAGGAAATCAATTGAGAATAATTGTACTAGTAATAACAATAATTATAAACAGACATATGGGCCGTGAGAGGCAAAAAAAGCGGCCCACTGCAGCTGACCTAGCATGATATAATAGGTGACAAAAGATAGTTGAGCATAGTGTTTGGCGACTCAATCCTGAAGTAACACACTGAGAGAGGAACGAACACACGTGAGGAATGAACTTGCAGGAATGAACAAACTGTTACAAAAAAGGTCTACACTTGTAGAAAGAAACAACTGCCACAAAAATGTCCACATATGGAGGAATGAACAACACAGTTACAAAAATGTCTACACATGCAGGAATGAACAAACTGCTACATAAGTATCCACACGTGCATGAATGAACAAGCTGCTACATAAATTTTCACACATATAGGAATGAAAAAACGGCCACATTAATGTCCACAATAACTGGAATGAACAACATGCTACTGAAATGTCCTGAACTGTAGGATAGAACAAACCACAAAAGAAACGACCTCACATACAGACATGAACAAACTGCTATAGAAGCATGGCTATGAGGCAGGCTAACTGTAAAAACCAACTTATTTGACTGCCCTTTGCTTCATAAGAGCAGATTGAAGAAACTGTATTATTAAATATGATAAAAATAATCACTTTCAACGAACATCACATGAAGAATAACCGATGACATAACAGTAACAAAAAAATTAATCACTTTCAACGAACATCACATGAAGAATAACCGATGACATAACAGTAACAACAAAATAATCGCTTACAACGAACATCACATGAAGAATAACTGATGACATAACAGTAACAAAAATAATAATCACTTTCAACGAACAGCACATAAAGAATAACCGATGACATAACAGTAACATGACAACGAATAAATGTAGAGAGGTTTCAGTGAAGCTACCGGGCTCAATCTACGTTACTGTAACGCTTTATTTGATCTAACTGTAAATTGATATCTGAGTTACTATTACAGAAGGAAACTCAGCAAGGAAGGAAATTGATTAATTTGCTTCATAAAAGTATGAGTGTTCGTGCAATGACGCCTCTAGCAGTTCATCAACTATACCTGTGCCAGTTATGGGATCACAGTTAAATTACATCAACACAAAAGTACAAGTAGCAACAACAACAAAAAACACTTAAAATATCAACAAATCTGTCAGTAAGCTGTTAAATAGTGAATTCGTATATTTCTCAAGAGTTACATTATAACGACATTTAGTAAAACTGTAATAACAATTCCAAGTGTTTGAAAACAATCATTAACATGTTAATAGAGTGAAAGTCAAGTTAGACATAATATGTGTCACTAAACGGCACGAGAACTAGATAAAAAACACGTTCTTCTGTAGTCATACACAAATCTATTTCTCCCATATGTTTGGTGGCACCATTTACTTTTCTACTAGACTCACGTTTTACCCCTCTTATAAGCACATCTATTTCCATTAATAAATGTTTCGCATTATACCATTTTCTCTATCATCCATGCACTGTATCCCTCATCTATGTCCTATGACAATTGGATATTATATTATTAAGATAATATATATCAGATAATATGATACAGTAAAAATAAAGTAACCGATAGCATTACTGCCGAACGAGTGTGAGGTGTTAGCGATCTCACACTTCAAAGGATCGGATAGACGAGGGCGGTAGCCATCTCCTTTCCTTCGCGGCTTCTACTTCCCTGACTGAACCGGTACCCATTTTAGGCTGGGTCTACCGGGTGCCGTTGCGTTCTGAAATAGCATTTCCGTCTCAACTTGGGGAATGAACCCAGGACCACTCAGATGCGAAGACAGCTCGGTAACCACTGCCCTACCAGTCTCCCCTATATAGTATAGTATAGTATAGTATAGTATAGTATAGTATAGTATAGTATAGTATAGTATAGTATAGTATAGTATAGTATAGTATAGTATAGTAAAGTATAGTATAGTATAGTATAGCATAGCATAGCATAGTATAGTATAGTATAGTATAGTATAGTATAGTATAGTATAGTATAGAATAGTATAGTATAGTATAGTATAGTATATAAATAGAACCACATGGATGCTCCCAGGGTCCCGCCACTGGCAACTCATTGACTACATTATCATCATACGTAGGGATCGAGCGGATGCTATGGTAACGAAGAGCATGTGTGGTGCAGAATGTTGGACCGACCATCGACTTGTCATTGCCAAGCTTAAATTCAAGATCCAGCCCAAAATGCACCCCCAGTGAAAGAAACCACCTAGGAGGCTAAATGTCTCTCAGCTGAAATACGAACCCACGAGATAAGGCTTCCAGGAAGAGCTTGAGGGCAGACTATCTGAGCGTTTTAAAAAAAAAGACATCGAAGAGAACTGGGCATCATTGAGAAACACACTCTACGATACAGCAGTTAAACACATCGGCCCACTCACGCGCAATCATAAGGACTGGTTTGATGAGAACGATCTGGAAATAAAGGGCCTTCTCGATGCAAGACATGAAGCGCACAGAGAATACCAAAGAGACACACCATCTCCGACAGCAAAAACTGCTATTAATACTGCTTGCAAAGCTGTCCAGACCAGGCTTAGAGAGATGCAAGACTCCTGGCTCAGCAAAAGAGCTGAAGAAATTGAGATGTTCGCCGAGCGTCATGACACCAAACGGTTTTACGAGGCATTGAAAGCTCTCTACGGCCCGCAGCCCTCTAGTAATACTCCACTTCGCAGTGCGGATGGGGCACTGCTAACATATAAGGTTCAGATTCTAGACAGATGGGCAGACCACTTCTGCAAAATACTAAACCAGCAATCGTCCATAAATGAGGAGGCCATCCGCAGGTGAACTGAACCTGGCGCTTGATGAAGTCATCACTGAGGAGGAAGTCGACAGGGCAATCAGTTCACTGTCTATAGGAAAAGCTCCAGGAGCGGATGCAATACCAGCAGAGGTATATAAGACAGCTTGCCCATCCCTCAACAGAAAGATCACTGAACTCTTCTGCTCCATGTGGGCTAAAGGAAAAATTCCGCAGGAGCTAAAGGACACCTCAATCGTTCACCCGTACAAGAGAAAAGGCAACCGTCAGGAATGCGACAATCATCGTGGAATATCGCTACTCTCCGTAGCAGGAAATATCCTAGCGCGCTTACTGCTAAACAGGCTCAACAAACACCTTGAACAAGGCCACCATCTACCAGAAAGCCAATGTGGATTCAGACTTAGAAAAGGAACAGTGGACATGATTTTTGCCGCTCCCTAAGTACAAGAGAAGTGTCGGGAACAAAATCAGGCCTTGTACAACATATTTACTGATTTTACAAAGGCATTTGATACAGTAAACCGAGGAGGGCTGTCGATGATATTGTCCACGTTTGGCTGCCCCAACAAGTTCATAACTATGGTGAAATAGCTACACGAAGGCATGTGCATCTCTAAAACGTTTCTAGTATCAAATAGAGTAAAACAAGGATGTGTACTCGCCCCAACCTTGTTCAGCATGATGTTCGCGGCCACAATGACAGACGCCTTCAGATCACTGGAGCTTGGAATACCCATAAAATATCGCACAGATGCTACGTTACTCAATCTCAGATGAATGAAGGCAAAAACCAAACTGGCTGACGACATAATAAGGAAACTTGTCTTTGCTGACGACTGCGCTCTAATGAGCAATTAAGAACTGAACATGCAGGTTGGAATGGACCGGTTTACTGCCCCATGCGAAAATTTTGGTCTGACCATAAATGCCAAGAAAACAGAGGTCATGTACCAACCAGCACCAGGCATGCCGTACACAAAACCAGAGAATACAGTCAGCGAGCAGACGTTGAGTGCCGTAGACACATTCACATATCTGGGCAGCATGCTGTCGAGATCTGTCAGCCTAGACGATGAGGTGGCAAGCAGAATAGCAAAGGCCAGCACAGCATCAGCGTCAAGACCAAACTCAAAGTCTATCGTGCAACCATTATTCCAACCCTACTATACGCTTGCGAAAGCTGGACTGTATACTCTAGACATGCAAGGAGGTTAAACCACTTCCACACAGGTTGCCTGAGGCGAATATTCCAAAGTCGATGGCAATATCGTGTCACTGACATCGATGTTCTCTCTAGGGCTAACATGCCAAGCATCCATGCACTGCTAGAAAAAGCACGACTAGGATGGGCCGGACACCTCGTCCGAATGTCAGACGAGCGGCTCCCAAAGAAGCTTCTCTACGGTGAGCTGAGAGAAGGATGGCACGAGAGAGGGCGCCCAAAGAAACGTTTTAAAGATGGTCTGAAGGATTCACTGAAAATTTGCCAGATAGACATCGACTCCTGGGAATGTCTTGCGCAAAACAGATCTGACTGGAGAAGCTCAAATCGGGTGTAGCTACTGGCGAAGAAAACCGTGTTGTGAAAGCCCAGAACAGACGCAGACCCGGAAATCCCGAACAGCGGTACCACCATCCCCTTATACGAACCTCGTGTGCCCAATATGTAGCAGATGTTTTCGTGCCCGCATTGTCCTGTTCAGCCACATGCGCACCCACACCGAACAGAGAAATCTGTGACAAGGAAGATGTCGGCGGTCCTCACCGACAACGATGGACAGCTATTATAGTATAGTATAGTATAGTATAGTATAGTATAGTATAGTATAGTATAGTATAGTATAGTATAGTATAGTATAGTATAGTATAGTATAGTATAGTGTAATATAATATAATTTAATATAATATAATATAATAAAATATAACATAATATAATATAATATAATATAATATAATATAATATAATATAATATAATATAATATAATATAATATAATATAATATAATATAATATAATACAATATAATATAATATATAATATAATATAATATAATATAATATAATTCAATACAATATAATATAATACAATATAATACACTATAATATAAACATACTACTGCATACTATAAACATACTACTACATAATATAAACATATTACAATATAATATACTATGATATAATGTAAATTAATAAAACATAACATAACATAATGCAACATAATATAAGTATCACATATTTTTAATATAATAACATATGTTATATTATAATATACTTCCGAGCCAATCTAAATATGCAACTGATCAATATTAGATCTGTTATTATTGGACGGCGTGGCCTAGTGGTTAAGTGGCACGGCTCACAACCCGAAGGTGCTGGGTTCGATCCCCATCACAGCACCGGCCGTTATGTGGAAGGAAACCCTTAGAAAATGCAGGAGGAAGCAGGCCCTTACATAAAATTCATGCTGAAGTCGGATGCACTGGGCCGACAGGCGCAAAATAAAAATCACAGCGCAACGCACACCCGCCTTGAGGAATAGAGAAATAAGGCGAACGCTAAAAAAAAAATTAAAAAAAAAAAAATCTTTTATTGCAATGCATGCCATTTGATGTTTGTTTAATTATAGGTTTGCTTCTCTGGATTTTGCTGGCGATGGCGCCATCTCTTCCACCCCAGACATGTGTTCTTTGGGAGATAGTACAACGTGTGTATCTGTTTGTAATATGGACGATTTGACCATTATATGTATGTGTGTTTGTATCTGTTTGTAATGTGGACTATTTGGTCAGTATTCACATGTGTGTTTGTATCTATTTGTATTATGTTCCACTATGGCAGTTTTGGAGGATAGTAGTTTTTTTTAATCATTTATGTCCTTAGAGAACTGGTCATATCGAGATAAATCTCCGACATGCCCAGTCAAATTGAACATGAAATAATTTGCAACCTGGTATATTATGATTGCAAACCAAACTTGCTCTGGATAGACATCTCTACAAACGTCGCATTCCCAAAACACATTGTATCCCTAAATTGTCCTAGACAATATCATGTTGATCTGTCCATATTTTTAGTCTTAAAAATGTGTTTTGCAAAAGCATTATTACACTGTAATTATTTAACTACACCGGTTCATACTATATTGTTCTGTACAGTTCTAAAACCTAAGTTTGATGTACATATATAACATCTTGCTTGTATTACCAACATGCTTGTCAGACGTTTGATTTTTTGAACAGATTGTTATTGACTCTGCAGTTGCCAGGTTGCAGAATGAGTATTGTCCCATGCTGATGCCACTGCCCAACTGATCTCTGAACGTCACTTCCAGGAACAAAGATACGTTATGGGCCATTAAGGTCCGATGAAGCGGGATGGGCCTTGTTTAAAGTGTGATCTAGAAGTGGGGAGATTATCTGGTCCGCTCTGTTCGTCCTTGATCCTCTGGTTATTGTTCTTGCTAATAGCAATTGATGTTGTCCGAGGACCAATTGTATTAGCTAAGTTATGAGTGTGACTTCTGGGTCATCGTTTGTTGTTACGCTTAACTGACAAGTAAGATTGTTTCTTTGAATGACCTTACACAATTCACATAGAGACAAAGCGAATTTCCTCTTTATAACATTAGGCCAACGGTCTGAAGTTTTCAATCGTTTAACTTAATGGTGTTTGACATTTTGCACCCCCTACCCCTTTCGTAACTTCGTCAAAAAAAAATTATTTACTATTTATATATATATATATATATATATATATATATATATATATATATATATATATATATATATATATATATATATGTATGCATACCTACAATCGTACATACATACATACACACATGCATGAAATACACACATACCTACCTACATGCATGCATGCATGCATATTTACTTACAAACATACATGCATGCATGCATACATACATACATAAAAACACACACAAACACACACATATACATACATGCATACGAGCATTTATACATAAATACATACATACATACATACATACATACATACATACACACATACATACATACATACATATATACATACATACATACATACATACATACATGCATGCATACATACATACATACATACATACATACATACATACATACATACATACATGCATGCATGCATACATACATACATACATACATACATATATACATATATACATACATACATGCATGCATGCATACATACACAATACATACATATATACATACACACAAACATACACATGTACACACAAATACATACATGCACACATATACACATGTGCACACGTACATATACACACATACACAAACCCATTCACACACACGAAAATAGAGAGTTAGTAGAGCCAAAAATAAAGAATTAAAAACAATCTCACCATACAATTATTATCAGTTGACGAAATTGAATGACAATTCGTACATGTGTACACGATTAGTCAGCACATATGTCGGCTCTTTAGTTGTATTTTCAAAATGTCCACCTCTTTCTGAAGCACATGTTATGTGACGTTTTCACCATTGGGAAATTCCAGCGGCGAATATCGTTTCACTGAATTCATTTCAAGCGTCAAGGATCAAGATGCTGAGCAGCACATGTGGTGCAATAGTCAGCGACCCATAGCTGACCGCTAGCGGACCATAGCGGCCAAGACCCTTCTACACCTCCAAGCGGTGATCCTGGATAACAGGCTGCAGCAGGGCAGACTGGCTAAGGAGAAGGGATCGAAGAGGGAATGCTAGCCCGGTACTCAAAAAATGCTTGCTGAAGTCAGAGTGTTGGACCGAAAGGTGCAAATATCGCAGCCAAGCTGTAAACTACGACACAACGCATTCCGTTCTCTGGACTACATTCTGCTACTTACCCTTACAGGATTTGGTAGTAGGAAATTGAGAACGAACGAAGAAGAAGAAGAAGAAGAAGATGAAAAAGAAGATGAAGAAGAAGAAGAAGAAGAAGAAGAAGAAGGAGAAGAAGAGGAAGAAGATTTCAAGCTTCCACAATTCACCGTTTTAACTTAGTAACGTCTTGTATCTTCAACAAGCGAAACCCTTTTTTTTTAATTCTTTGGCCCCAAATTGCATAATCAACATATTTTTGGCACGGACTGTCGTGTTGTCAGTGTTGACAAGTATACATTGTATTAGGTATTAGTATAACTTATTGGTTAACGGTAATAAATATCATATTTTGTATGGCCGCTAAGACCAGACGAAATGCTACGAAGAATGGTCAGGTCAGATTGTGTTATTTGTGTGGCGGCAATGTTTGTATTAGTGTAGGGATAGATGCAACGTTGGAAGATGAAGTAACAATTATATGAAGGGTATGTATAGTAGAAGAGATGCAGGCTTGAATAGAGTTTGATATTAGGACAAATGAGAAGAGATTGGAAGAGATAGAAAAGACAGCTCAAAATAGAAGGGAAACAATACAAAATTGAGGAAAGTTTAAAGAAGCTGTAGTTGGATAGTCGAGGTGATAAGATTAAACCAATGTCAGGTATATGTTGGAGAAGGCAAAAGAAATTGGAAGTAATTGAATTTTTCGAAGAAACAGTTCATAGAGCACAGAGCTGTGCAGAGAAGTATGCTAATATAAGCCAGGGTTCAGTATTGGTAGTAGGCGATTCAATGATGAGGTAGGGTTAGCAGACATTTGTCTAAACAACACAAAATGTTTGAAAAAATAGATACTATGAGAACACACATTGAGAAGGTGCAGCGGAGAATAAAGAGGATTGATGACAGAGAAAACAGTCATGTCGTGGTATTGGTAGTAACTAATAATGTAAAGAGAGATGGTACCGAAATAATTATGAAACGATACAAGAGTCTTATGAGAACACTTAAGGAAAAAAAGTTAAGAAAGGTCACAATGATGGGTATTTTAGACAGAGCAGATGGGTCAGATAATCTAGATAGTAAGATAATAGGTATCAATCTTAGGTTGCACGTGATGTGTGCGTACATGGGATTGGAATTTATTGATGTGAAAGAAGACACAAGTAAAATATTAGAAAGGTTTACTACTAAATGAGATAGGACAGCATGTTGTAGCAAAGTATATGTTTCACTATTGTGTTATAAATTTAAACAGGGATTCCGTGGTGAAGTGGTTAAGCCGTCGGCTTCTCGTGATCAGGTGGTGTGGGTTCGACTTCGAACACCGCCATCTTTTTTCACGGGTGCTTGAAGCGGAGTCCCCTGCATCTCGTAGTCGCCCCCTAGTCGTCTTGTCCTTGACTTGCCACTGGGGTCGGGCGGCACGAGACGAGAGATTGAGGATAACAAGTAGCGCAGTTAATCCTTGCTAAAATAGTGCTTGAAAAATTAATTATGCCATCATCGTCTGCGATGGACGGCGGCCTTTGCCGTTGCCTTAGAAATTTAAACTAGTAAGGCATATGAAGTATTAGACTAAAGATAAGCCTACAATAGGGTGCTATAGAGGATGTAGTCAAAGAGGACAGTTGGGGTCAGGGAAGTGTGAAATAAGTAGACAAAAAGTACAAATAAAAATGAAATAATTGGAATTGTTTGTAGAAGAAAGAAAACCACATCTAATCGGGTTAACAGAATCATGGACTTATGAGGACATTGCAGATAGTAAACTTGAAATAGAGGGATATACAATGCTAAGGAATGATAGGGTAGTTGGAAAAAAGCTACTATACTGCACAAATTCAGTTACTATAACGATCAAAGGTAATTTATCATGTAGTTACAAAAATGAAAGTGTATGGGGAGAAATAGAAAGTGGGGGTGAAAAAACAGTGATTGGAGTAAGCAATAGATGTCCATCAAGTCAAAAAGATGAAGATCAGCTGATCAGTAGCATAACAAAGGCAAGAGAAGGGAAATTATTATTAATGAGGGATTTCAACTTTCCAGAAATAAAATGGGTTATGCAGAAGGACTTATAGAGTCAAAACCTTTTGTCAAGTGCATAACTGACAATATTTTAATTCAACATGTAGAAGCAGCCCCCAGAGACGAAAGCACATTCGACTTAGTGTTTGGTTCATAGAAAAATATGATTGAAAACGTTACTGCTGGGGAGCAATTTGGCTAAAGTGATCATCAAATCATATTGCAGGGAAAGAAGTAAACATAAACACGCGAACATACTCTAAGGCAGATGTTAAGAAGATGAAAGAGGCAGCGAGCCACAAAATCTGGGAAGATATTGTCAGATGAATAGATGATAACAAAGAGTGGGAAGTGGGATAGTTCCAAAACAGTTTTAGAAAAGTTTAAAGAGGAATGTGTTTCATGAAGGGAGATAAACTCCAAGCGCAAAAAGTGGATAATTAGATTTGTAGTTAAATGTAGAAGAGAAAATAATAACGCATATGCAAATAAATAGAGACAGTTAAATCAACAGTTAGCACCTCATAAAAGATGATTTTGAAAGTTCAAATCATAAGATATAGGTAGGGAAGTTGCCAAATGGATTGAAAATGTAGTAACGGGAAGAAGGCAGAGGGTGGGCATAAAAAAGGAGTACTCTGAGTAGTGTGAAGTGAACTGTGGAGTGCCACAGGGCTCGGTTTTGGGACCAAATTTATTCTTGATATATATATATATATATATATATATATATATATATATATATATATATATATATATATATATATATATATAAACGATTTGGACATTGACATGGGATACATGAATGCAAAATTTACTGATGACACAAAAGTATGCAGTAGTGTCTCATCTAAATTAGAAGTTGATATATTAAGGTCGGATCTAGAAACAATTTAATAATCTTCTGTAAGCTTACAAATGGAGTTTAATGTAGATAAATGTACAGTCATCCACATGGCTAGAACCAATATGGAACATAATTACAGAATGGGCAAAATAAAATATTAGAAAAATAAATAAGGAAAGGGACCTAGGGGTTGTAATAATGATTGAGACCAGTAATTCAGACCATTGATTGAGACCAGTAATTCAGACCAATGATTGAGACGAGTTATAGAGAGCACTTTTTTATAGCAGATTGAGAACAGTGATTAACACCAATGATTGAAACCAGTTATTGGTACCAGTGATTAAGGCCTAATTGAGACCAGTTATTCAGACCAGTGGTTGAGATCAGTGAGCTAGGTTATTTACTGAGATCAGTTAAAACCAGGGAATGAGATAAGTTATTTAGAACAGATTGAGACCAGTAACTGAGACCAGTGGTTGAGACCAGTTATTGAGAGCAGTTATTTAGACCAGGTTTAGAACAGTGATTTAGACCAGTGATTAGGGACGGCGTGGCCTAGTGGTTAAGTTGCACGGCTCACAACTCGAAGGTCCTGGGTTCAATCCCCATTACAGCACCGGCCGTTACCCCGGAGAAGCAAGCCCTTAGAAAATGCAGGAGGAAGCAGACCCTTACATAAAATGTATGCTGAAGTCGGATGCATTGAGCCGACAGGCGTAAAATAAAAACACAGTGCAACGCACACCGCCTTGGGGATTAGAGAAAATAAGGCGAAAGCAAAAAAAAAAAAAAAACCAGTGATTGCGACCTGATTGAGACCGTGATTGAGACAAGTGATTGAGACCAGTGATTGAGAGGTTATTTATACCAAGTTTAGAACAGTGATTTAGACCAGTGATTGCGACCTGATTGAGACCATGATTGAGTCAAGTAATTGAGACTTGACTAAGAAAGGTGATTGAGATCAGTTTTTTAGAACACATTGAGACTAGTAACTGAGACCAGTGATTGAGACCAGTGATCGAAACCTGTCTGAGGCAAGTGACTGAGACCTGATGCTGATCCGTAATTGAGGCATATGATTCATATCAGCGAATTAGATCAGTTATTTATACCTGAATGAGACTAGTGATTGAGACCTAATTGAAACTAGCGATTGAGACAGATTAATGGGAAAAAGTGATTGCGACAATGATTGAGAGCAGTCACTAAGACAAGTGCTTGAGACCAGTTATTGAGTCCAGTTATTGAGAGCAGTCACTAAGACAAGTGCTTGAGACCAGTTATTGAGTCCAGTTATTGAGAGCAGTCACTAAGACAAGTGATTGAGACCAGTTATTGAGTCCAGTTATTGAGAGCAGTCACTAAGACAAGTGCTTGAGACCAGTTATTGAGTCCAGTTATTGAGAGCAGTCACTAAGACAAGTGCTTGAGACCAGTTATTGAGTCCAGTTATTGAGAGCAGTCACTAAGACAAGTGCTTGAGACCAGTTATTGAGTCCAGTTATTGAGAGCAGTCACTAAGACAAGTGCTTGAGACCAGTTATTGAGTCCAGTTATTGAGAGCAGTCACTAAGACAAGTGCTTGAGACCAGTTATTGAGTCCAGTTATTGAGAGCAGTCACTAAGACAAGTGCTTGAGACCAGTTATTGAGTCCAGTTATTGAGAGCAGTCACTAAGACAAGTGCTTGAGACCAGTTATTGAGTCCAGTTATTGAGAGCAGTCACTAAGACAAGTGCTTGAGACCAGTTATTGAGTCCAGTTATTGAGAGCAGTCACTAAGACAAGTGCTTGAGACCAGTTATTGAGTCCAGTTATTTAGAGCAGTCACTAAGACAAGTGCTTAAGACCAGTTATTGAGTCCAGTTATTGAGAGCAGTTATTTAGACCAGGCTTAGAATAAGGATTTAGACCAGTGATTATAATCAATTATTTAGACCAGGTTGAGAACGGTGAAATTAGAACAGCGATTTAGACTAGTGATTGACACCATTGATTGAGAACAGTGAATGAAAATAGTGATTGACCCCCTGATTGACACCAGTGTTTGATATAAGTGATTCATGTCCGTTTTTAGACCATATTGAGACAAGTTATTGAGGCAGGTGCTTCAGACCAGTTTTTGAGACCAGAAATTGAAACCTGATATTGAGGAATGTAAGTGAGACTAGTGATTGAGACCGGATTGAAATCATTGATTGAGACATGATTGAGATTAGTGATTGAGATCAGTGAGCTAGGTTATTTACTGAGATCAGTTAAGACCAGGGAATGAGGTAAGTTATTTAGAACAGATTGAGACCAGTAACTGAGACCAGTGATGAGATATGATTGAGACTAGTAATTGAGAATAGTGAATTAAGACCAGTGATTAGACACGGGATTCAGATAGTTTTTGAGTCCGGTGATAGCGATCAGTTATTAAGTTCAGTGATTGCGATCAAATTGTTAGACCCGATTGAAACCCATATTGAGTTCAGTGATTGAGACCAGTGATTGAGACCAGTTATTGAGACCAGTGATTGATACCTGGTGAAGACCCGTGATTGAATTCAGTGATTGAGACCAGCTATTGAAATCAATTACTTAGACCTGAATGAGACTATTGATTGCGATCTGATTGAGACCAGTGATTGAGACAATTGAATGGAAACAGTGATTTACGTCAATTATTAATACCATATTTAAAGCACCTGTTTGAGACCAGTGATTGAGACCTGTTAATAAGACCAGTGATTCAGACCTGTTAATGAGACCAGTGATTCAGACCTGTTATTGAGATCTAATTGAGACCAATTATTCAGATTAGTGATTCAGACCAGTTTTTGAGAGCAGTTATTTAGACCAGTTTAAAAACATTGATTTAGGCCAGTGATTGAGACCTGATTGAGACCATGACTGAGACCAGTGATTGTAATCAATTATTTAGACCAGATTGAGACCGTTTACATAGACCATGTTGAGACCGGTGAAATGAGAATAGCGATTGAGACTTGTCATTCACACCAGTGATTGAGACCAGTGAATGAGACTAGCGATTGACACCAGTTATTGCCACCAGTGATTAATATATGATTCATATACGTTTTAGATCATATTGAGACCAGTGAATGAGACTAGCGATTGACACCAGTTATTGCCACCAGTGATTAATATATGATTCATATACGTTTTAGATCATATTGAGACCAGTGAACGACTAATTGTTAAAACCAGTACATTAAGACCAGTGATTAAGACTAATGATTAAGACCAGTGATTGAGACCAGTAATCGAGATCTGTGGGAAAAAATTTATTGAAACTTGAAGGAGATTAGTATTTGAGACCAGTGATTAAGACCGAATTGAGGAATGTGATTGAGACCACTGATTTAGACAGGTGATTGACACCTCTGAGTGAGACCAGCTATTGAGACCAGTTTTTGAGACATAAATGAAACCAGCTACTGAGACCAATTATGGAGACCATTTATTAAGACCAGTTATTGAGACCTGAAAGACCCGTTCTTGAGACCAGATATTGAAACATGATTGAGACCAGTGATTGAGACCAGTGATTAAGATCAGTGATTGGGACAGTGATTGAGACCAGTGATTAAGACCAGTGATTTAGATAATTCGTGTTCGGCGTTTGTTGTCAAAACAGGTCGGAGTTGCCACACAGTGTGTGAGCTGACATCAGTCAGCGTTTCATAACTGGCTCTTTGTATCATGGTGGGCTTACCAACAATGACCAAGACCTTGTTCCGTCGCAAAGCTGGGTGTCCTGGAAGCAGGATGCACTCGTGCAAACTCTCTAAGACAAAAGGGTTTCATATGGGAAGGGAAACTCGATACCAAAAAAAAATCCACTCAAATCTGATGTGTCGGGCTGAAAGGATCAGAAATGGAAGACTCGATGTAAACTATGACACAATGCCCCTTTCAAAACACCAGGACAGAGGGATCAAATTTTAAAAGTGAAATTAGGAGTAAAGCAGGGAAACGCATTGACACCCACTCTCTTCCTGATATTCGTTACCACAGATGATTAATACGCACTGTAAGGTCCAGAATATTTAGACGAAGTTCTGTTATTTGCCCACATACGTCAACATATTCAAGAGAATACGGAAAGACTGAATATGATAGTCAGAAATTTGATTTGAATATGAATATAAAAAGGCAGAAGTCATGACTTTGAGTATTTATATTTGCACACCAATTAAAGTACGAAATGAAGAATTGCCTGACGGAAACATCTGTATACTTTGGACGCACAGTTGCAGCGGGCAGAGAATCAGACAGAGACATTAAAAGCTGAATATACAAGGCCAGAGTAGCATTTGGAAGTTAGCCCAGTACACCAAAAGCACGAAAGTGAAAGTATAAAAGCGTGCTATCTGGGGTGGCGAACGTAATGGAAGGAGAATCACCAAACTTGTCAGCTGTTCACACAACCTGCTTTTCGGAAGATTCACAGAATGGTTTGGCCCAACACCATCACCAACAAAGAGATATTGCCGGGTCAACTAAGAAAACACGAACATTATAATAAGCGATATACGCTGGAATTGGATATATCATATCCTAAAGAAAGAACTGAACGCTATCAACAGAACTGCCTTGATGTGGACCACTGAGGGAAGTCGAAACAGAGGCTGGCCTAAGACAACTTTGCAAAGAACCGTAGAGACTGGGATAAGAAATATTAGTTTGGACACTATTACAAGAATGTCTGCAAACCAGGTGAAGTGGAGGGAGTTTACTGCTGCACTTAATGACACTATCAGGAGTGACAGTCACTGACCGCTGTGTCAGTCATTGACCAAATTATAATAGAGGTGAGGTTTAAATGCAAACCAGGAAATGCACTGGATGGTGCCTTCTAAGGGCAGACTGGATGGATGTGTATAACACTAGGATATCTTTGAGTTACCTGGTATGAGATCAGGTATGAGGCCGAAAATGCAGCATTGTGAATGAGCGGACAACATACAGTGACTCATGTTGCTTGCATGAAGGTCAGCGAACCAGTGCTGATCAAGGACCTGTTATAAGCGGCGACATGGGCTGCACTACTTTACTCTGGCTAAGAGAATCGGAATTGTTGTGGGGAGACAAATCAGGTAACCAAATTTAACAAGTTGAAATCAGAAGTGTCGTACCGAAAGAAGAAGACGAGGATCACGTAATGGTCT
This sequence comes from Ariolimax columbianus, assembly GCA_036924085.1. Taxonomy (NCBI): domain Eukaryota; kingdom Metazoa; phylum Mollusca; class Gastropoda; order Stylommatophora; family Arionidae; genus Ariolimax; species Ariolimax columbianus. Next base: position 131,821,097 of record JAVGWX010000002.1, read on the forward strand.
ACCCAATTAAATACCAGTAACCCAGTACTTTATCCAGCAGAAAATACGATTGTATTCTTCTCCCCCGAGTGTGATCTGTCTTTTCTACCTTAGTTTCTACCTTAGACAAGTCAGGGGGAGCGTTGTGCGTTGAGCAAGCTAAAGTTACTATCTGCGAATGTGTACCTTTATTACAATTAAAGAAAACAGGTCAGCTAGGAAGAACATATACTAAATTTGCTCCATCTAAAACCTTACAACGACTTGCTTGAAACTATGTTGGGACGAAATACAGAAGATAATCTATCAAGGAAATGTTACTTTTGTCTTTACATAGGAGGACATAATTAATTAATTAATTTTACAAACTTAATCGATTAAAATTAACAACAAAATAGAGAGAAGACGGTTTCGATCCATTAAGGTCAATTTTCTATGTGAGAATGTCACTTTTTGTTTGTCTTATTCGGATGTCGTTCTCAAATCTATCTTTCCATTCACAATCTGAAGTCTATTTTCTGGTTGTCTAATCAATATATAGTTTAGCATTGATCTTGATTAAAGTAGGGGCATACCGTGATAGGGTCAGTGTCGCTCAGTCGATAAACTGGAGAATATCTTCTACTAACTGTGAGTGCTCTATCTTCGCCCATCACCCAACCACCCCCCTCCCTTTCCCCTACCCAAAATGCATCGCGTATTGATTTATGTATACGTGTGATTTGTTGACACATCGGCAATGAGAAGCATTGAAGTCAACCAATCGTATGTGCACTGTCATAAGCATTCAAAGAGTTAAAACCTGCCCACGGCAGGATTCCGGGAAATATGAAGCCCATAGCAGGGGAAGTAACGATTTCATTAAAGACATGACGACTGAACTGATCTGATTCTCAAACGTACTTTCCTTGTTCGTGGCTCCGCGTCAGACGTTATATATTTTCAATATTTGGCCACAAAGATGGTTGTTATCGTTGCCACTCAATATGTCATCCTCACGCAGTGATACTGTCATACTCCCACGGTATGCTCCGTAAGATAGAGCGGTGCATGCTAAAAAGAGAATGGATCTTACTTCTGAACAACGTTTGTGTACATGGTGTCACATGGATCTACTGCACGGGGCATGCAGGCGTTTGCGGCAACGAAACAGCTGATACAGGGTCGCGACGCGCTGTGGTTAACGACGTGGTGATGATGAGAGACAGGGTTGAGTTGATAAGGGCAGTCATGGACAGTCTACATAATGATGAAGAGACAGAGTGTCGCGAAAATGCATATGTGCAGAGGATGATAGATTTGGGAGTGACTAAGGGAGAGAGGGGAATGTGTGTTCTGTCAGGAAAGATCCGAAGAACACGAAATCAATATCTGACTGGTACTCGTGAGTATATTTACGCTTGGCTGACTGCTTGGACGGAGCACGGAGCATTTATGGGAAAGCCCCCTGTGTAATGATGTTGGTTCCTACAATCAAGAATGTAATCTATATCACGTTCTTCTAGAAGGTTTGAGCAGATCGTTTGGTGGGCTGTTTCCTTTGTTGCTCCATGGCTGCATTTATCACCATCTCTGTATCCGCATCTCGTTAAGCTCTTACTGGATAGTAATAAGTAACTTAAGTTATGTTAAGCAAGTTCGGGGTCTATTTAGTGGCGTGCGTACACTAGTAGCTTCTTGGTATAGGTTCCTCCGGCAGATCGATCCAGGAGACATGCGTCAGTCTTGACTGCAAGAAACTTTGTATTTCAATCTTGTGCGCTTCACTTCATGTCTAAAGATATGGTGCATCGCGTCATTTACTTGTTTCCCCCTTTCAATTAAAGATGCCAGATTGCATCGCGTCTCGAGTTAGACAACATCGACTATGAAGTATATGTGTGTAAGTGTTTCATGACTCACACGGATATGCGTACAAGCGACACAAGGCAACCCATACACATTTGTCGAATATTAAAACAACAAGATTGTGGCAACATTGACATTGCAGATTTAATTTCTAACCAATATTTAAAAAATAATCTAATACATCGCTTTCATTGGAAAATAAGACATTGTTTCAGGACATTTGAAGCGGCTGGCAGCACAACAAAACACAGTATGTCAATTAATTACACAATTAAATTATTATTGTTGATACTGGTCATTCATTCAGCAATAAAATTGAAAACTGTAAAAATCATAACAGCAAGCAGTAAAAAAATACTTCACAAAACATGAGAATATTAATATTAAACACGTGTAAATACCCTAATTCTTATACCTGGTACATATGTTTACAACATTTAAGAACAATGATTCAAACAAATTCACGACTTCAAGATAAATGACTGAGACGTATATTAGACAAACGCTAAACACTCTTGATTTTCATCTGCATTGGTTGATGTATAAGTGGGACAAAAATGCAGTTTCAAACGAGCGCAGTAACATACAAATGTCACCTGTAGTTCAGTCGGTATTCCTAATCTGTTGTACTGTAGTCCCGTCATTTGTATGGTAACGTAAATTTTCTTCAACAATTTGTTAATTCGTTAATCATGTACTATTTACCATGTTGGTTTTCCTGTTAACTATCATATGCATTGGGATTTACTGCAACCTATCATGTATTCTAACACCTGAAGAAGAGAAACTGCATTTTTGATCTAATCAGTCGCGTAATAAAATGAAAGGTGCAAAACATATGTTAGAGCTATTAGTTTATAACCCAAAAGCCAGTATATTATAATATTTCTTTATATGCATTTATGTATGTATATTATTTATGTATCACCTTCAACAAACCTCGTGTGCCCGATATGTAGCAGATGTTTTCGTGAGCGCATTGGCCTGTTCAGCTACATGCGCACCCACACTCAACAGGGAAATCTGTGACAAGGATGATGTCAGCGGTCCGAATCGACAACTATGGACAGCTATTATTATTTATGTATATCATGTATGTACGTATTTATGTACGTATATATATGTATGTATATATGTATGTATGTATGTATGTATGTATGTATGTGTGTATGTCCATTTGCATATATGTGTATACATTATTATCTGGTTGCCAGACCTAAGACTGGTTTTAAGGTTGTCTGAGCATGTCTTTCCATTAGACTATCATATGATGGGGCCGTAACCAGCTGCTGGTCTACATTGCTCTTCCGTTTGACTTCATTATGGATGCCGCCAAACAACGATTTACCTGTAATTCACACTTTTGTTCATGGAAACGTATTGTTGTTTTCCATTTGGACTGGTTAATTCGTTCGTTTTTTTTTTGTGTGTGATTTCTTTCATCGGATTATCCTGGTCTGGACATCGGCTATTTGAATAGCACTACGCTTAAACCTGTGTCGTTTTTCACTGTCTAGTTCACACGGCTGAACTTCGCGAGAGTGCCTTAGCAAAAAACGTCAGTTTTGAAGTGTGGGATTTTGACACTAATATAATGGACTGAACACAGCTGGGGCAATATGCCCAACTCACTTACACGCTGAGTAATGTCCCTACGACCTCTTGCGATTATAGGTAAGGCACGAAACTCAACGTTATATGTTACCCCCCCCCCCCCTCCCCATCCGCTGCCTTGCGGGATATCTTTTAGGGGAAAGGCTTCTGGAGTAATCCCTGAGGAAAATCTGCATCCTATGCTATCTCCAGTCGTCTCGATAAATATCTTGCCACTATCCAAAGGTAGCTCAGGACCAGAGATTTAGGTTTAAAAAGGCGCAGTTTCTTTCTGACTTTAATCCAAATCCCCAAGCAAGTTACCCATTTCAGCGGACACAGCAAGAGCATAGATTGTTTACACGGCGGAACAAAGAGAGTGGTCGTCATCTCTTGTGATGGACGAACAACATCATCTGCAGCTCTCTTTCTGTTAACATAGATTCGTACATTAATGTCCTTGCTGAGATGCAACGGTATGATTTGGTCTCCTCTTCCTCATATCTCCTGAATCGTACTCTCTATTTTCTTTTGCACAAGACTTTCTAGACCATACATATATACATATACATGCGTATGACACTAGTATGGTATACATTTTAGCAGCGACATGTCATCCATGATACATCACTGGCAGCTTCGCTGAATAAACATATACACTACTAAAAACTACTAGAATCATCGTTATTGCTTTCGATGCCAACATGAAATATATTCATATCATATTTAATTATTGTATAATTGGCAGCCTGGTATCAAACAAAATAATAACAGTGGTATGAGTTTTGTAATGACAGACACCCATTTCAAACATTTTCTGACACATTATTCTTGAAGGATGTTTAATCAGTGATCATGAGTTCCCTAAACTGCATTAAATTTTAGAAACAGATTAAGTCAGTTGCCAGAAGTGTTGTTTAGTGGTACATACACGGATTACACTTCTTTCTGATTGGTAATTATTTGTAGCTGCTTTTAAAAAATAAAAAGTTATTGTTTATTTTTATTTTCATTGTTAAATGTGTTACAGTTACTGACACAAAGTAATCAGCAAGGAACGGATCGGTCCATTACATTCTGCCAATCATCTCTTTGGAAGCGAATATCAATGGTTGTACATGTGGTAAGGGACCTCATACAGTAATAGCAGTATTCACATGTTGCAAGTTTACTTGTCTATACCCTGATATGCACCGTTGCTTCCCAGTGGACATAAGTCAGTCCATTTAATTGACACCCTTTCATGCAACATATGTCAAGGCTTGGACACGTCCTTCTGTAGTGACAATTTACGTTTGATATTGTCTTATATAACCATGTTGATAGTCTCATGCAGTAGGCTTCCTATGAGGAGACAAGGTGCAGTGGGCACCACATGATACATGTAGAACGATAATAAGACAAGAAAAAGAAAGCAGTATATCAAGACAAAATGAAACGATGAATATGTGCGATCAAGCATAATCTATTCATCTATAGAGATCAATGTTGAGAATATAGATTTGATATGTTACAAGGAATCAATGTTAATTTATAAAGGAGAAAGTCTGATATTGAACAAGGAAATACGACGACTAGACCAAATCTCATGTCAGCATTGAAGGTAATTTTCTCAATTGATCTACACCTTCGTCCATCATTTCCATGTATGGAGTCATCTGACATGGTATTTCCTGGTCATCACCTAATGTTTGATTTTCATATTTAAGGGTGCCTTCCACTTGTAGTTTATTCCATCATCTATGCGTTCAGTATAATTTCAAATAAGGTGTTATTTCTCTTTAAGCGTCCAATATATTGTAACTGTTTAAAAAGTATGTCTTATATTAATTGTTTTTCTGTTTTAAGTTTCACAGTATAAGAAGACAATGTGTAGTTATATCAAACGTGTTTCTGATAAAATATTTCATTTGCTTATACATTTGAATAAATATAAAGCTTCATAAAGTATTGTGACTATAATGGCAACTATTATTGAATTTAAAATGAAAGTTATTGTATTACAATATTGCAGTCTTGTTTACGTAAAACATGTTAACAGTTGTGTAAGTTTTAAAAAAAAATTCAGAAGGAAATATGACCGATTGTGACAGAATAATTGTATAAGATGAATGTTATAAATGTATTGTTATAAATGTAATGTTATAAATGTAATTTTATAAATGTAATCTTATAGATGTAATGTTTAAAATGTAACGTTAAAAATGACGGTCTCTTAAGAAAGAAAACAATAAAATATAAAGTGTAAGCAATGAAAAATAAGAGAAGTCAATCGATACTCCTTGGAGAATCGAAAATTGTGAGAATATAAACAAATAGACTGAACGCCAAGAGAAAGGACAGTCTGGCACTTTACTACGGAAATAACTAAACAATGTTTTTTGTTGAAACCATCACCCACATGGTAGGTATGTGCATCAATGTGATCGCCAACGCCTTTCAACGTGACACATGCCTATAAAGATGGAAGTAACTTCATCTAATAGGTGGCCGTCTAAGAGATTTCTATGTGCTTATACCATACATCCAAACAACTTCAAAATATAATTGAATGAACCAATTCGGACAACGGCGTACTGAGCTCGCGGTGTCCACACAAACAATAATGACAGCATCAATAAACCACGACACAGGGAACGTAACGAACTATTCAACTTATAACACAACACACTACTCAAAAACTTAAACAAGATACACACAAGATAGACCCTGGAAACAAATCTAACTATCGATCGTAAACCCATCCAAACGAAACAGTACATTTTGCAGCACATGTCACTTGCGTGCCCATCATTCGGCACAGAAAGAAAAGAAAACCTATCGATGGTCTTCCAAACAATCATCGCTCTTTCGCTCACAACTCATCACAAACACACAACACCTGTCAACTGCACACCCTGGCAATAACTACCCAAACACCAAACTTATCCACATAACTTTTCAAAGCCAGACCCTATCTAATATCTTAACACTGGATGCACTCAAACCCAACTGCCATTCTTTCAGCGCAGTAAACCTTTACCCATTTCAAACAGTTCAATGTTTTCAACACTAGATGGACGATTTTTTTAGGTACTTAGTAATTAAAATGGTTGCACACTAGCAGAGAAGGTGCGTATAAGCCACTACCTTATTTTAAGGACTCATTGCATGTAACTACTTCAGCATTGAACACTTACAAGTAAATGACTTCAGCAATAATATAGACATGAAAAAGATATGTAAAAATACATGATAAAATACATAACAAACACTGGCTATTTTCGTCAATAAGGTGACAGGATCAAATTACAAGATGCTACAATATACACGTCTCTGGTTTGATTAGGTCAGACAATGTTTACAAATCATCAATGATTATTCACACCTGACATAATTTTTCATATTCTCAGACATTTCATAACTGAATATATTCCATCAATTTACATTCATAATTGACAATTAGCAATTATCATGAAAAGCTTTATCAGAGTCATTGCGAATACCGTCTTTTAAATATGATGTTTTAATATGAAGGGGTTAACAAATCTCACAATATTAAAACAGAAAGTAACATCAGACAAGGCCACAACGTCAGCCCAGAAATGATTAGACGAGCAAGCTAGCGAAAAAATCAAGAATGACAATGTGGATAAGCTAATCGAAGAACATATTCAATCTTTGAAGAACAGATACTCAAAATTAAACAACATCCGACAAAATTCATAAACAGGTTTCAGAAAGCATTGGACAAAGTGGTCAAACAGTTGATACATGATAGCCTAAAAATGGGTACATACAGAAAAACAGTTGATTGGGCTGAGTAAGCCTATTCTTTTTTGATCTTGCATTACATAGCTGCAAGTTACAAATTTACAGCTAGGAAAAATAGAACGGGCTGAACGGTTCGAACTTTATTCATGAACGGCAAAGCTCTCAAGCAGACTGCGCTACTAGGGTGTTCATAGCAATGCACAAGTTCAATATTTATTTTTATAACAGACACTGACTTTGTGATGAAGTGTTAGAGAATTCATATGCGATGTCTTATCTGTTATTAGCTGGGCTGACAAAGTCATGTGACCATCTCAAACTGCCAGTTGTGTACCAATTTATAGCTGGGTAGAGAAGTGCATACTCTGAATGTGACGCAAACCGGACTTCATTGATGAGAGAACAAAGCATATTAATCAACACGGGAATGCCATTTCGAAAATCAAACAACAAAGAGAAGGATGCAAATAAAACATGATTTAGATATACCAAAAGAGAAAGATAAGGGTGCAAATAAAACATGATTTAGATATACCAAACAAGAAAGAGACGGATGCAAATAAAACAGGATTTGGATACCAAACAATAAAGAAAAGGATGCAAATAAAACAGGATTTAGATACTAAACAACAAAGAGAAGGATGTAAATAAATCAGGATTTAGATACCAAACAACAAAGAAAAGGATGAAAATAAAAGAGGATTTAGATACCAAACAAGAAAGAGACGGATGAAAATAAAACATGATTTAGATATACCAAATAAGAAAGATAAGGATGTCAATAAGACATGATTTAGATATACCAAACAAGAAAGATAAGGATGCAAATAAAACAGGATTTAGCTACCAAACAAAAAAGAGAAGGATGCAAATAAAATATGATTTAGATTTACCAAACAAGAAAGAGAAGGATGCAAATAAAACAGGATTTAGATACCAGACAAGAAAGACCATACTAATCCCGACCATGTAATTTGTGATCCTTACCGGAGGCCCCGGTCTCGATTCTAGATTGCTAGTCACTTCCATTTACTTTTGTGTTGTTTGATCTTCTGTTGTTTTTCGAAAGCGTATACATATTTGTTTCTTCAATCGCCGGCTGTACTTTGTTGACAAATGTGTGTTAAGTTAATATAACTGCTTAATGCCAATCAGCCCATTGTTGCCGTGGTCCAAATGAAGAGTAAATTATGATAACACTATAACCAGCTAGCATATACACTACACTGAAGCCGAATGTATGTATTGTATATGTAAGTATGTGTTTGTATGTATATATGTATGTATGTAAAAATGAATTTATTTGTGTATGTGTATTTGTGTGTGCGGGCAAGTTTGTGTACATACATAAACACTAATGATTTGTATATGACTGCATATAAATCAACCTATTGCGTCATTGTATTAGAGTCTAGTATAAGTTAAATTTTGAAAAATAAGTCTATAATCTCAAAATCGATATGCACTTTTGCAATACTATAAATCAGCATTAATGCGTTCCCAATTCTACCAAGGTCGTTAGATGTCATTAAATAACATGACCTCAAAGTACAGTCAGTCCCTGCATCTGTTACCCGCTCTATCAATTCAGGTAATGGAAACATATTGGCAAATCCCAAAAGCCAAGACCACGAAAAATAATGATTGTATTGTCAATATGGATCACGGGAAGAAACTTGATAGCATTGGTAAGTAAAAATTCAAAAAGCCAAAATTATTGTGTTATATTAGAACATAAATAAACGAAGACCAACGTATCGATCTAGGAAGGTCTTTTCTAAAGGATTGGAGTAGAGAAATCGCACTGATCTCCAGTTTTACTACAGGAAGGCGCAATATTAATATTTGGTTTGATATTATTATAATGCTATCCAATGCAGTACATGTACTGCAAAAAATGGGTCAAATTTAGCCTCCTAAATATGTCCACCAATTCAGCTAAAGAGGGTTGTACATTGGGTCCGACAAATTCAGCTGAAGATGGTTGTACATTGGGTCCAATAAATTCAGCTAAAGATGGTTGTACATTGGGCCCGACAAATTCAGCTAAAGATGGTTGAACATTGGGTCCGATAAATTCAGCTAGAGATGGTTGTACATTGGGTCCGACAAATTCAGCTAAAGAGGGCTGTACATTTGGTCCAACAAATTCAGCTAAAGATGGTTGTACATTGGGTCCGACAAATTCAGCTAAAGATGGTTGTACAGTGGGTCCGAAAAATTCAGCTAAAGAGGGTTGTATATTGGGTCAGGAACTTCATCATACAAAACCAACACTATTGAACTCTTTGCAGCGCATAGAGAATAAGGTAGCAGAATGCAGCACACTCATAGCGAGCTGCTTGCATCAGGTTTAGAAAAGCAGAGCTTACTAAGGCCTTGTTTCGTCTCCAACCGGTGGCCTTTGGAACAGGCTGTACTTGTGAAGTCTGGCAAGGAGAACAGGTAATGCGGTGGGGTAGCAAACACCATATCCTAATAAGCTATCTGAACACCGATGTGTCGTGCCAAATGGGGCATAAAGCGCAGCTCCGCTATAAACTACAACACCACGTCCTTTTCAGGACAAAGGCCGAAGAAAAAGAACCTACCATAGAGCATACGCGGATACAAAATTAGCCAATGTTCGTTGGTGAAGTGTTCCATAATTGGCTAACTGCAGTTATGAATGGATGCTTTGAAGGAGCGAATGTCGAAACGAAGAAGAAGCAATAGTTCACTCCGCTGTATGTGCTTGTCCAATGTGTGAAAAAGATGTGTACTAGTCAGAACTGCAGTTTTAATGTGTTTCCTTTCTAACTGAAAGTTGCATTGTAACTTTTTATTTTCTACAGTAACCATTCATTGATTGTGTTCTTACATTTTGGTAGATTCACATGATTAGAAGGTTTGTAAAAACAGTGCACCACCTAATGTAGCTTGAGATCAGGACGTGGAGTTTGTAATGTTTGTAATGTTCGAAATGTACTGTTTGTGCTGAAGATGACTGTTCCAAAATAATAATTGGTTGAGAGCGAAGTGAAACTATATGATTGGTGGCGAGCCAAGTGGAACTATATGATTGGTGGCGAGCGAAGTGGAACTATATTATTGGTGGCGAGCCAAGTGGAACTATATGATTGGGGGTGAGCGAAGATGAATTCTATGATTGCTGGCGAACTAAGTGGAATTATGATTTAAAAAGAATAACACGGAAAATGTTTATGTCAAAAAGGTTTGAGAGTGTGACAGGAGACAGAGAAAGCAAGAGAGCGAGAGGAGGAGGGGAGCGATTAGGAGGGACCTATAACTAAAACAAATAAAACTACCAAACAAAACGTAACGCCATTTCCAGATTTATATTTGTAAATATCAAATTAAATATGAATTATGTGTCAGTAAAATCGAACATAAATAAATATACAGACACATTCCAGCAATCTTAATTATGCAATTAGAATGTTTACTTTATATTCAAACAAAAGATTACACTATGTGCGTTCAACCTAAAGTTATACATTGGTTGGTTATCAAGGTTCACAGTTTCATTACATCAATGCTTAACAAGTATGGGGCATTTAAGAAGCAATGCCATGAACTTTCCTTTAGATTCAATACGTTATGATATAATTGATAAATATATACTGAACATATCAGAAAGAAATTTCATATACATATTTAGCTTGATTATTTCATTGCATTCTTGATAAATGTATATGAAATATATCAGATACAGAAGCCCTGATTATCATATATAGTACACCATTTAGACATTAACATAAACATTTACCTACAGACTTTTATCAACTACTCGACATTGTCATTATCATTAGTCCTATGTGTATTGCTGGCAACTACTTATCATAGGTACAGTACTAGCAAATAATTTTTTTTTTTATCGTATTTAGTCAATAATCATGACAAACTATTGTTCGTAAACTGTATGTGGACAGTTTGAACATTTATTAATATGGAAGTGCTAAGTCTAATATCATTGACATATCTATTGAGTTTGTCATTTCTCGTACACTATCATGCGTCAACTGTAACTGCCCAAATAGATCAGGGACCATCCTAAGAAATGTAGCATCTCTATAGAGCTTGTCTTTTATATGATTCCATACTTAAATATAAATACAGCAAAAGAAAGCAGCAGTGGATCTGAGGCATCTCCACATATATTTTCCGAAAATGGTTATCGTATTTTTCATATTCACATTTGCTGCTACTCATATGTCGACCACTGTTAGGGCAGATGCTCAGCAGTTATTATGTCAGTGCCGTAGACACATTTATCAGTTATTCATAACTTGTTGAAAGATGCCACCTCAATCTGTTGCAGCTTGACAGATACATCCTTTATGAAACCAATCGATACTCTGATACTAACACGTCATTCTTATACACGGAACTGAGTGACGTCATGGAAAGCACTATCAGCACAATTCTGATCGAAAGCGAGATGCCATCCAATATAAAATTATAAGTAGGTCAATGTGTATTTCTAGACAATCGTCAATCTAATGCTTACATATTTATTAAAGTGGTGCCATTATTGATTTAATTAATGTAATATTATGAATTCCTCACGTGAATTCTAATGAGCAAAGATTATGATCATTCTAACCGTCCAAACACGTGAAAGGCGATTTAAAAGATGTGCAACTTGGTTAGCATTATATTCAAACAACTGTTAGGTGAAGTGAGGCTGTCACAGCGCACTGAAGAGCTTATACACAGACTTCATGCAACGGGACTTGTTATAGTGGTCGTTATTTGCGTTATTGTGGTCGTTCTTTGCGTTTTATTGGATGAACGTGGGACAAGAAGCACCATTTAAATAATATTAATTGTTTGAAGTTGTTAGGCTATGCTCCAATTACAGAAGATTGCGATCGTATGATCCTACATATTAACATTGTCTTCTGACATCTTTATACAGATGCTAACGTTTTGGTACTTCGGACTTCAGATCATAAGGTCATTGTGGATTAGTAAAACGGTATGACTCATATTTTTTTGGTGACTTTTTAATACCAAATTAAGGTTATTTACTTACATCTCGATTGTGTAAAATTATTAAGGTTTACAAACGTCCGTAAATCTACCCATTGAGCGCACTTATAATTATTGTGTTATAAACGTCTGCAAATCTACCCGTTCAGCCAACTTACAATTCATCAGCACGCTCGGGATGTCAGGATAGCTATTACATTCTACCACAAGTTCCGTCCGTTTCAGGGCCCACAAAAGAGTTACCAACCCATTGTGGGCATTATCAACCAACCAACCATAATAATTGAGGTTTATTAACGTCCCCAAATCTGCACAGCGAGCGATCGTAAAATTATAGTTTCATAAACACCCGCAAATCTATCCGGTCTGCAAGGCAAGGCATCTAATCATTACAGCGAGCAGGGTTTCAGGGTACGAGAAAGACCACAATGCAGATCAATGTATAGCGGTCAACACACACTACAGAGGTGTGCTTTAAAATTGCAAAAGTTACAAACATTGCACACGAAAGAAGACTTCATCTTTCTTCCTAAATACGTGGATGAGAGAATGAAGAATATGAGATGTCATGTAAGAAGCAATGGTCTTCTTCTTAAGTCATTATTCTAAATTGTTCTCTCTGAGGTAGCGCCCTTAGTTTCAACAAAACAACGAAATCTCGTGAGATATTAGTTGTTTCTGACTTTCACAACAACGATAGTGTGGTGTACGTATATAAATATATATATATATATATATATATATATATATATATATATATATATATATATATATATATATGTATATATATATATATATATATATATATATATATATATATATGTATATATATATATATATATATATATATATAAATATATATACCTTGAATATTCTGCAAACTGCACATTATCTGTTTATTGTGAGGTGTGATCTGAAAAAGAAACAAAAATCCTCAATGTCCTTAAGAAAGAATATAACTGACGACACTACGGAATCCTAACCGAACACTAGCTATGGATATGAAATTACATTTGTTCAGAATAGCTTGTTTAATGCACACCCTACATCGAGTGAAATTGCAATAATTAAAATAAAAGTTCAGTCTACTGTTTATGAATTAATTTCTCAAAGTATTCAAATGATCAAATGACCGTATTTGTAACACATTTCCCAAGTACTTGTATACACACAGAGATCAATATGCTTCAATGTAAAGTAGTGTGTGCCAGTACATGTTCTCTCTGTCAGACAGCATTTTTTAGTACCAGACGTTCACGATGCTGTTGCTTACTGAGACAAAGAATATTTTGGTTATGTGAGGGCATGTATGAACGTTGGTTAGGTTGCTGAAATGTCCAAGTTTAACCCTGATGATGTCCGGCTATACCGATTAAAATGTTTATTAGTAGACTGAGTTATCAGTGTTTTTTAAGAGATATGAAAATGAGTAGAGCCACACTAGATTAATGTTGTTAATAGTGACGATCAATGAGATCTAACACTTTTGTGGTAGATAATTGTGACAGTGACGAGAATAGTGTCACTACTACAGTTATTTAACATAAAAAGCAACTTGCAATTCCGTCTATTCCGTTTGGCGAGATGACTGTGTGACAGACGCGTGAACAGGTGCACTGCAACACTGATATATTATAAGAAGAGACAATCAATGGGTCTATATGTTCTGAGGTAAATGGATGTGTCTGCTAGAATCAAGAGTAGGACCTATCATCATCATATTGCATGCGAATAACAGTGCAGTCAATCACCTGTGTACGATAAAGACAAAAATGTGACTTCTGCCACACTGAAACACTAGCTAACAGTGCGGACTGACCTCTCTGTGTCGATTTATTATTCATGTTTTGTGTGTGAACGAGACGAGGATACGACATCTGCAGCACTGACCAATCAGCTAGCATTGCAGTCTCAGGTGAAAGATTCTGCATGCATGTGACAACAAAAGCAAGAATAAGGCAGCTATCACACTGAGAGCATGTCCTTAAAGGCTACTAGCAATGTGGTATCACTAATCTAGGTCAGAATATTCCCCCACTCACAGCACGCGCGATCTTTCATTCTGCGGATCAATATTCTCCCAATCAGAGCACTGAACAGTCGGCTGTTCCCCGGATCGAGAAGCCTTTCAAGTGTGTAGTAGCTCTTGAGCTTAAAATAAGTCCATAGAAATAATGTCCCACAAATAATAAAGGAATAATATCAGAACAACTCGTAATAACGGGCAGAAGAAAGAAGAATACAAAGGGGATACTGTCTCATTGAGTGTAGTCTCAATAAGAAGTGATTATATTTATTTAAACAGTTTGTGAAGTCCGAGCTATTTAGCATTTAGTAACAGTTGTTCTTAAAGCTGATTCACAGTTAAGTTCATCTGACAATGTCCGACAAGCTAGGCACTTAAAACAGGATAATGATCAACTTATGAATGACTCTGTCCTGTGTTCAATTCGTATTTATTAAGAAAGGTATGAACACTGCAAAAGCCGCATTCGTTTGGAATTCATATTTTCTTTCAAGGAAATTTAAGAATTAAAAAAAAAAAAATTACAAATCATAAGACAAAATCAGTAAAAGAGAGTTGTCACATGAAGCAAACATATTTCTGAATTAGGAAATTGAAAAGACTTTTGGCAAAAAAATATGCTGGCGATATGAAAACAAAAACAGAAAAAAACACAAAAACAAGAAATGAAAAAAAAAGCACCGGAACTGAGAATTAGTGGCCGATACCACTTGTAGCAACCTTCACACTTGACATATTCAATGAATATATATTTTCTAGCTCATAATTCACTCATTTATTGCAGGAGATGCCTAACAGTCCCATTCATACTTCATTTTACTCACACATTGTTTTATATCTGTAATAGTCCTTTTAACACTTCACTTCCCTCATCAATCGTACAATGTCCCTTTCAGCCCATAAGTTACTCAATATATGAAATTATGCCCCTTCTAGTTCACACGTTACTAATTAGTTATATGAGATCTCCTCTAATTCAAACGTTACTCATTAGTTATATGAGATCCCTTCTAGCTCACACGGTACTCATTAGTTATATGAGATCCCTTCTAGCTCACACGTTACTCATTAGTTATATGAGATCCCCTCTAATTCACACGTTTCTCATTAGTTATATGAAATCCCCTCTAATTCACACGTTACTCATTAGTTATATGAGATCCCTTCTAGCTCACACGTTACTCATTAGTTATATGAGATCCCTTCTAGTTCACACGTTACTCATTAGTTATATGAGATCCCCTCTAATTCACACGTTACTCATTAGTTATATGAGATCCCTTCTAGTTCACACGTTACTCATTAGTTATTTGCGATCCTTATTTTCCTCATCCGAGTCATCCACACTTCTCTTCCATCTTAATACTCCGTTTTGACTTCATTTTCACAAACTATGCACACTTTGATAAAAAACATAAAATTAATTAAAACAACCATATCTTTCTTCACCAATACTGAACTGGTTACTTCGTTAATTGAATTTATCTTAGTTAACTTGAGAAAATGTAACGTATGTATGTAATTTAGCTAACAATATTAAGTAACTGCCACTCTTGAGACTCAAGAACTGGTACCAGGGGAAAACAATAGTTCTTCTACAGGTTATTATTCAATTGTAAATGAGTGCGAACAAGTGATTGTGTGTCGGTTTAGCATCCTCTACATTTACAACAAGCTGCTTGAAAAACAAGAATATATAATAAGGCCAGTAAATGGTTCATGTCTTTCTAGCTGTGATTGGCATCCATCACATGGGGATCTGTTGCTAGAATTCAGATTGTATACCATTGCACTTGGTTCTCTATAGTTTGGTCTCTATGATTTTTGGGTGCTAAACATGTACGTATGTTTCTGGTCGTTGTCACTATTATAATTATTAAAACAAACTGCTACAATATCTACCGTAGTGACATGATCAGATAACTGCACTACAACTGACATTTTTGTGTCATTCAACGATTGGTAATAATATGTTTATTACACCACGTTAAATGAAATATACAGCATGTTTATATATATATATATATATATATATATATATATATATATATATATATATATATATATATATATATATATATATAAATATATGTATGTATATATATATATATATATATATATATATATATATACATATATAGAGAGAGAGAGAGAGAGAGAGAGAGAGAGAGAGCATGTCACCATCCTTCAAAGTATAAATTGTTGATAGGCAACGTAGATACAGTGGTTGTTAATCAAATCAGAGGATCCTCGACCTTCGGTCTCTTCACGTACCAGTCCAACCAGCTCTAGATGGTTACCTGTGTTGCTGTTAGATAAGGGAATAGCATGACAAGTGAACAAATCATCACACGTTACTAAAGCGAAAGCATCCTACAATTAGGTCTCTACCACGCTGTGCTCGACGGCATTATGTATCACTGGGCTGCATTTGACTTTTTCCTAGCAGTACATGCCTGTTGTATGTCTGCAGCATAATGCATGCAATAACTGTCTGCGGTAAAGGTAAATATCTGCACAATTTATATATAATTTACGTCTTTAGTAAATGCCTGCAGTAACGTTCTGCACAATGATAAGGGCGGCCAGATAGCTGCCTCTTATGTTAGCATGTCGGGATATCTATAGACTCTACATTACTGAAGCGTAAACTGGTACTCGACACGTCTAGATGAGAGAAAACACTGAGGAATGGTTTTGATCACGCCACTTCTGAAAACTTGTACTCTGGTACTAGTAAATCTCTTACACTTCCACCACGACGGCAGCCTCTATTTTTGATCTACCTGAATAGTTCTTTAGAAGAAACACAAGTATATTGCTTGAACTAAAAAATGTTAACATCAATCTAAGGTGCACACATCAAGCCCATGATAGATATTCAACATCCACTTTAACAGCCACGATGACCTGCTCCCAGGCATTTGTTTGTGTCTTAGTTATATGCATTCTTTCATGTTTTTAAAATTGAATATCCATTAAACATCACTTTAGCACGTACAAAAACAAATGAAATAGTAAACGTAATAATGGTGAGCAATATGGTCAAAATGAAGGGAAATATGTTCAAGATTCAGTCATGTATGTGGTATGTGGAATCCAATGCCCGTTTTGTTGGATCTACTAATATGCCTACCACACTCAGCATTGCCTATCATGATAACAGATTAGTTGGTTTAACTGCAAACCTCATCTTTAACAACACAGTCCTAGAGAACACAACCGCTGATGGACCTTACAGTGAATATGTTACTCCATTTTCTAAAAACTATTTACCCTCTCCTCAGAAAAGGGTTGGCGCTCTGAGGGTCCTCTTTTCGTGGCTCTGCAGATCCAATGGGTAATAAGCTTTCCTTTATCCTATCATGGATGTAGTGGAAGCTTACCAACGCTCTAGAGGTCTACCAATGGGTCAATTTCCACATCGAGGGTACCAGTCTAGTGTCGACGTGCTCCAGCGTCCAATTGTCCTTCTCATTATATGGCCAGTTCAACGATGGTTTGCCTTGTTTGCATCGCTTGCCAATGGTAATTGTCCTAGGTTTGAATTGTGGAGGTACTATGTGCTAGTTTTAGAAAGTAATGCCGGACCTGTCTAATAAAACAAGTCTGGATCAATCGTAGTTTGTTCTCAATTGCTACTATATATGTCCATGTTTCATACATACATCCATAGATACATATACAGACACACCCACACACACACACACACACCCACACATACAAACACACACACACACACATATATATATATATATTTACACACCTACATTCATACATACATACATACTTATAAACATACATACATACATACATACATACATACATACATATATGCATACATACATACATACATACATACATACATACATACATACATACATACATACATACATACATACATACATACATACATACATACATACATACATACATACATACATACATACATACATACATACATGCATGTCT
This sequence comes from Ariolimax columbianus, assembly GCA_036924085.1. NCBI lineage: Eukaryota > Metazoa > Mollusca > Gastropoda > Stylommatophora > Arionidae > Ariolimax > Ariolimax columbianus. The sequence goes on from JAVGWX010000002.1 coordinate 131,839,263, forward strand.
ATTGAAAAAATGTTAATTAAATTCACTAGCAGGCGCTGCTTTTCTGGATCGGTTGCTTCATACTTCATTGTACTAGGGATTAGATTTTCTTGTTTTTTGGAGGTTGTGTGAGTCACTTGCTTATATTCGTTACCGGTTCTCTATGGATATAATCTGGTTTCCATTTAGCTGGGTGAACTATAGTTGGTCGAGATCGATATCATCTATACATCTTGCAAACACCCTAGATAGTATCCCACTCTTTTACCTTTTTATGTGCTCTTTAATCTAACATATTTTTGAATGTCCGGCGCTTGCCGGTGTTAGGAAAGAGCTTCTTCATCCTTTTCCAGACAATTAGAACACTTTGTACGGAACTAAACAACAGTTTACAAACACTTGCAGATACCTCTATATGGTATTGTGCCAAAGTGCATGAGCCCATAGGCCACTACATCAATAACCAACCAATCAACCAACCAACCAACCAACCAACCAATCAACCAACCAACCAATCTAACATATAATAAGTATTTCTTTTGTTGTTTTGGTCATTGTTTTGTTTCCTAATTTGCCGTCATTCACGTGAATTGTAATGTATAAGTCGATACACACTCGTAAGACTATACAGGTTTCACATATGTGAGGGTACTGTGCTTCTTGTTAAGGCTGAATGAATGGAACCAATACAGCTTACCAAACATGTCTTCACAGCGATTAAGAATGAATGGTTATGCTTGTTCTGGCAGCATTCTCATTATGTTGCTGTTGTTGTTGTTGGAAATACATCGTAGTTTTGGCTTTCACCTTTCGACCCAACCACATGGTTTCTACGCGTGCTTGTTAATCGTGGATGTGTTTCATACAAATCGGTCGGGTTTTGGGTATGTGCCCAGGTGACACTATGTGTTGTCGTTGGATTATCTTCAGGTAATTGTAAAACAAATAACTAGATAAACAAATTAAAGAGCACGTACACGTTTTGGCACCACAAGTTTCATGTGAGAAGACCATGCGCATTGAAAGTGTCATTGTCCTTCTGTGGGTAACAATGACGGAAGATGATGCTGTGTTATATATTTGGCTTGACTTCTAATATGGGATCTAGATGTCTTATTTTTTTTTTATTTGATATATTTTAAAGGATGTAGAAACCGGCTCAATTGCCTAACGTCGGACTTTTCGTTGCTCATTTTGTTGCATGGCATGGAGAACTATCTTCCTTTTGTCTGACAGCTTCTATATGACCGGTAGGTGGCTTACATGTCCAATCCTTCTTAATCGACACTTATGACATTGTCTGACAGGTTGCAGTGTTTCTAATTGTTATTCCCATTTCTTGCTCAGTAAAACACAGACGGATTTATGAATATTAACTAAGATAAAGGGGGGAAACACTTGCAACAACTGATGACGATCAGATCTTCATACGGCTGTGAAACCAATTATGATGTTCAGATTGTCTTCTTTGATCCTGAAAACATGTATAACGATCAGATTGTCTTGCTCGAATTTGGATCACTTCTGACGATCAAATGTCTTCCTGTTGCATGACTCTGCATATCGTTTTCTAACATGGCTGAATGTGGATATGTAAGTATATATCAATATGCTTATGTCTCTCTATCTGTACTCATACGAGCGTGGATATGGTTGTCAATTAATGTATACGACGGATTCGTCAAAGTCAAACGCAAATGGCATACTATACCACTGGCCCATTCGTTAGTGCAACAACTTCGGTTTTTGGTTGTATCAACGCAGTGTGTTGATGGTGCGACTGATGGTGGTGATGATGAGGATGGTGATGTGGATGGTGGTGATCTCCACCTCCACCACCACCACCGTTAGCACTACCATTGTGATGACTGGTGTGGTGCTGGTGATGTTGCGATGCTTGCTGTTGGTGGTGGTGCTGGGGTTGTTGAGCTTGAGGATGATGTGGGTGGTGCTGTTGTGGCTGCGGTTGCTGCTGTGGTTGCTGTTGCTGCTGCTGTTGCTGCGCTTGTCCTGCAGGAACGTCGTCTTTATTTTCCTGATCTTCTCGTATCCGGGTCTTTGCTCTCTCAGTCAGCTTCTTCCTCTTCATCCTCCTGTTCTGGAACCAGACTTTGACTTGTCGCTCTGACAGTTGGAGCTTACAGGAAATCTCCCAACGTTTCTGTCGCGTGATGTAGGAGCTGTTTAGAAATTCGTTCTCCAACACCATCGTCTGGTACCTCGTGTAAGGCTTCCGTTTCTTCCGTCCCTTAGTTTCTGAAAATATATACAATCATATCATTAGCACCGATTGGGCAATTATTACTCTAAGTTTTCAATGAAAATACTTCAGTCATAACATTAACAACGGCTAGATTATTAATGTATATTTATTTATCAAAATACACCGATCATAACATTAGAAACGACTAAATTAATAATATAAGTTATTGATAAAAATGGACGGATAATAATATTAGCATCGACTAAATTATTACTGTAAGATATTTATGAAAATACACCAATCGTAAGATTAGGAACGACTACATGTTTACTATAAACAGATGATGAAAATACACCGATCGTAAGATTAGGAACGACTACATATTTACTAAAAACTGATCATGAAAATACACAAACATATTACAAAAAGAAGGATTATATTATTTTTGTTAACAACCAATAGTGGAAGTGACCACAATCATACAATTAACAAGGACTAACGTATCACTGTAAACAAATGCTGAAAATACACAAACTGAGAACATTAGCAAGGATTGGGTTAATACAATGCAGTAGTTGTTTAAGTGTGCCATGCCTGTGGTAAAATTTGGAGCAATAATATATGACTTTACAGTTTGGCACGGTCGCATATGACTATATATATTTGATGTCGTCACTTTATTTGCGTCCTTTGATCAGCTGTCATCGATCGTTTAGTGCTAAAAACCCGATCCAAATCTGATCTTATTATGAGGCTGGAACTTCATGTCCTTTCTGAGATGCTTTGCTGTATCTAAATCTAAGTAAATGAAAATTTACAGATCGGTATACTGAGACTCTTTGCCACGAACAAATAAGTATTGCGAAACTGCTAAAAAAAAGTACAACAGACATCGTGTATCATTGTGGGAACAGAAGAGAAATTAGGATCAGTCGTGTATCATTGTGGGAACAGAAGAGAAATTAGGATCAGTCGTGGATCATTGTGGGAACAGAAGAGAAATTAAGATCAGTCGTGTATCATTGTGGGAACAGAAGAGAAATTAGGATCAGTCGTGTATCATTGTGGGAACAGAAGAGAAATTAGGATCAGTCGTGGATCATTGTGGGAACAGAAGAGAAATTAAGATCAGTCGTGTATCATTGTGGGAACAGAAGAGAAATTAGGATCAGTCGTGTATCATTGTGGGAACAGAAGAGAAATTAGGATCAGTCGTGTATCATTGTGGGAACAGAAGAGAAATTAGGATCAGTCGTGTATCATTGTGGCAACAGAAGAGAAATTAGGATCAGTCGTGTATCATTGTGGCAACAGAAGAGCAATTAGGATCAGTCGTGTATCATTGTGGGAACAGAAGAGAAATTAGAATCAGTCGTGTATCATTGTGGGAACAGAAGGAAAATTAGGATCAGTCGTGTATCATTGTGGGAGCAGAAGAGAAATTAGGATCAGTCGTGTATCATTGTGGGAACAGAAGATAAATTAGGATCAGTCGTGTATCATTGTGGGAACAGAAGAGAAATTAGGATCAGGTGAAACGCATTGAGCAAGACCAATCGCCTGGCGTTCGAGTTTGGTGCTCAAGGAAACGAGATGTGTTCCAACAGTCTGGTCAGCGATGTGGTAAGCTTCATTATAAACCCTACCACTCTGATTGTAATGAAGAGAATTGCATTACAGAACAGACAGGAGGACCACGGAACACCTTCTCGTACGACTAATGATGTAAGAAGAACTACCGTAACCTGCTACCATAAGCCGAAGACGCAGGGAACGAGATCACAGCAGTCAGAGACTCATAACTGTTTGTATCATGGTCGTTGAACCAGAGCTGTCCAATACCCTATTCCACCCCGATACATGCTGCATCCGTGGAGCCTGGCTGAGAAAATAGGGATCGAAGAGAGAAGGCAAACCAGGTCTCAGAAGCATGTTGTTGTGAAACCGGATGTTAGGCAAAATGACGCAAATATCGCAACCTCGGATTAAATTACGGCCAAACTTATCAAAACGACTGTTTCAGGACGAACAACGGCCAAAAAGGAACTCGATACAATAGAGTGATCGTCGTGAGTTAACTCAACTCTGTAGCTTCGAACTGCAGCACAATCAGCAATGATATCATTGTCTTTTACTGTGATTCTGTAGAATCGTGTTTTCCAACCTTTTACGTTTATAGAATATACACCAGAAAACAAACTACAGCACTATCATTTATAGAAAGCAGCTAAAAAGTCATCATTCTGAAAATATAGCAGACGAAATAGGTATTGAAATATAAGGATATGAGTTTATAAATAAAATGCTTTAAAAATAAAGTGAGTGAGAAATGAGGCATACCAACAGTGCAATACAATTACAATTCAGATGACTGAATAGTTTGGTCATTTTACCAGAATGACACTGAACCTATCTGCCTGAGCCAGCTTCCAGCTTCCAAAAACATACAACAGAGCTTCAGTGCAAGAGAAAGACCAAGGCAATGATGGATTGCTAATGTTGAAGAAGTAATACGTTTGAATTTAGAATGGCAACCGTCACACAAATGACAAACGACAACAACAAGATAACCAGAAAGAAAGTCATTATTTATCAATGTTTAAAGTTGGCAAGGATACTGTTGTTAGTTCTTCTACGTGTTTTTCTTCTTCGTCTTCTTCTACTTCTTCAAACCATTGTTCTTCTTTTTCTTCGTCTTCTTGTTCTTGTTCTTCTCCTTTTTATTATTATTCTTTGTTTTTCTTCTTTTTCATCTTTTTCTTTATAATAATCTTCGTTTGCTTCCTCTTGTTATTCTTCTTCTTCTTCGAATTTGTTCAGAAAAAAGACGGTGTGTTACAATGTGTTGTGTTCTACGGCGAAGCTGCGATATCTGCACATTTTAGTCCAAAACTACCGATTTCAGCACTCCATTGTTGGAACTGGGTTTGAGTTTCATCTTCGATTCCTATTCTCTTAGTCGGAATATACGTGCGCAGCTTATTTTGAGGGCCGACACTTCGATACAGAATAAGGTCTTGGATCCAATCCCATAAAATACACAATAAAACAAGTTGTAAGAGTTGCTGGAGCTACTGACTCGACCTAGGAAGAGTAATCGCATGAGAAATAAATGATACTATGAGGCATTGTATGAACATATTCGTTCTTCAATTTTAACGATGGTTCTCTGTTAGTGGGTTAAAATTGATTCTCTTTCATTTCGAGATGTACAGGTGAAGGTGTGTCTAGGCTCTTATGTAGTGCAATATTGTGGTTCTAAATAAGTTGACTAAACTGATCATCGCCTCCAGGCTGTTGCTAATCAAGTATGTTTGAATGTACTCTGTGTGGACGAGGCGGCGTTTTAGTTAGTATATTTCACCTGACATTGACGAGTTGCAGGGTCTTTGTTTATAAGTTCCAGTATTTTTCTCCTGTCCCTGGTCGTTTGGAGTTTCCGCTCGACGCGAAGTCTGTTTAGGACTAAGCCATTACGTTCCCTATGACACTGACGTGACATGGAATCTTGATTATCATAGTCCACCTGGCACTGACCTGTGCAGGATAGTGATCATTATGTACCACCTGTCACTGACGTGACCAGGATCTTGGTCATTATTTAGCACCTGGCACTGAAGTGAGCAGGATGTTTGTTGGTCATTATGTCCTACCGTTCAGAAATGCAGAAACATGACAAAAAGCGAAACGAAAAAACGGCAAGAAGAAGTTCTTAAGCTAACATAAAAAGACATCATTATTTATCTGCGTAACGAATTTATCACACATGTGTCTGTCCTGTTGAACTGTGCGACTCTGAGACATGGACTACTTTTAAAAAAACGGGATTAAAAGACCATAGACGATTGTAAGATGTACTTCCGCCCGAGCATGCAAAGAGGGAGCTGGACAGAAACACGGTCAAACAACCAAGATATAGAGGCACACATACACAAATGGAGATTGTCTTGCCACTGTCACAATGGGGTACATTAGGGCGACCAGATAAAATTACTGGAATGCAAAATTCAGCGAAAAAGTATGAGAGGAGGTTAAAGAAACAATTGGTTCACACAGGCGTGAATAACATTGGGGTGCAGACTTATGGTGAGCTGAAGAGGTCTGCGAAATAAAATGGCACTGACAGGACATGTTCATACACCTGCAACATCACTCTCCATTCAAGACGATATGAATATTCAACATATAATAAAAACATACAATGTAATAATACATACTAGCATAGTGATGCAATGGCAATTCTCAAAATAGCATGACCATAAAGTTATTAGGAGGCCTGCTGGGGGCGGAGAGAGAATAACGGGCACGCATGATTAGAGATAAGAACCATCACTGCGCTATAGTTGTGGCAGCGTGAACTAATAGATGAGATAATAGAGACCGCTTAATTCACATCTCTCTCATACAAACACTTTCACTATCTCTCTCTCTTCCCCCGCCCCGCTCTCTCTCTCTCTTTCTCTCTCTCTCTCTTTCTTTCTGTCATAAACACGCATACAGACACTTTCACTCTCTCTCTCTTCCCCATCCCCGCTCTTTCTCTCTCTCTCTCTCTCTCTCTCTTTCTCTTTCTCTCTCTTTCTGTCATAAACACGCATACAAACAGTCGCACACGTACACAGCTAACACATTTTTAAAAAAAAGAAAGAATGTGCAACGTCGGCTTAGTCAATTTTCAATACAAAAACTCAGCCTATATGTGGTCTTCGTTTAATTATATTTTGAAAGTAATACAGTATATATAAACTGGAAGAAACAAGTTCTCTTCCAAATTGCTTTAGTTGTGCCCGCATGAATAGGCCACATCTAACTTTCTGAAGAAAATAGTTGGGTCAAAATGGAGAGCGGATGTAACAACACTTGAAAGGTACATAATGAAGTATTAAGACATATAATGAAGTATTAAGACATATAATGGAGTATTAAGACCTATACGTGGGTATTAAGACCTTAAATGGGGTAGTAAGCTGTGCAAATATGTCATTGCAAGACACTCAAACACAAAATGACCCTTCTCTCCACTTCGCAGCGACTGTGGCATAATAAAATGCTCGAAATAGAATAAAAACAACAATAATGGTCGCAACATAAAGTACGCAATCTACCACGTTCTCACTATCCACTTTTCTTCGTCCTGTTCTTTCTTGATCAAATCATTCACACAAATACACACGGACAATTACATTTACACACGCGCAGCCACTCCCACTCTAGACGTAGTCCGGATAATCAATAATGTCAGTGATGACAGACATAGCTGTACATCACTATATGTAACCTTCATTGAATCCCCTCTCTCACACATACACAACCATCACCTCACCTTCTCTGCGACAGACACAAACAGTTACACCGTTGCATACCTCTTGCTCATTAACGGTTACTTACTGTCATACACATGCCACGTTCTTTCTTTATCATTATCTCCCTCTATCTACGTATGTTTATTCACTCTCCCTCAGGCTCTCTCTCTCTCTGTCTGTCTGTCTGTCTGTCTGTCTCTCTCTTTCTCTTTCTCTCTCTCTCTGTCTCTCTCTCTCTCCCTCTTTCTCTTTCACTCTATGTTCCATACACAAATACGGAAAATTACTTTTGTAGTCGAACTAACTACAACGTTACTAGAACAACTGCTACTACTACTATTATCACTATTACTACTGCTAATACTACTACTACTACTACTACTACTACTACTACTACTACTACTACTAGTACTACTACTGTTACTACTGACACTACTGCTACTGTTACTACAATCACCATTACTCCTACTACTAATACTACCACAGTATTACTACTGCCACTAGTGTCACTACTTTTACTACTGCTACTATCACTACTAGTACTACGAATACTACTACTAATACTACTATTACTTCAACTGCTACTGCTACTTCTGCTGCTCCTTCTGCTACTACTACTGCTGCTACTACTACACGTATTTGTACTACTACTATTATTACATATACCGCTAGTTCATTACTACTACTACTGCTGTTACACTAATGTTACCAATACTTCTTTTATAGTACTAATACTGTTACTGCTGCTGCTAATAGTATACTTCTACTACTACTACTACTACTACTACTACTACTACTACTACTACTACTACTACTACTACTACTACTACTATTAACAATAATATTAATATTCATGATATTGTGACTAATAGTAATATTACTATTACTGTTTTTGCTACTGCTACTACTACAACGCATTGCTACTACTAGCAATGTTACTACCAAAACTATCACAATTATTATTATTATTATTAGTACATTAGCCACACCTTATCTACAACCATTACCGTTACATTTACTCTACTACACCTACTGCAACTAAGGTTAACAGTTGTGTTATTGTTTTTTTCTATTATCCCTACAACTACAAATATTACTACTGATAACTATTGCTACCAAAACAATTACCACTTCTCCACTACCACTACTACAAAAACTTATATAATTTAAAAAAATGTTTTTTGTGGCGTTCGCCTTATTTCTCTAATCCCTAAGGCAGTATGCGTTGCACCGTGCTTTATATTCTGGGCCTGTCGGCCCAGTGCATCCGACTTCAGCATGCATTTTATGTAAGGGTTTGCTTCCCCGAGGCAACGGCCGATGCTGTAATAGGGATCGAACCCAGCACCTTTGGGTTGTGAGCCGTTCCAATTAACCACTAGCCCACGCCGACCCCCCCCCCCCCCCCCCCAAAAAAAAAAATAAAAAAACAAACAAACAAACAAACTAACTAATATAGGATCACCCGTGGTACTGCTATTAAAATTCAAAATAGATACATGTATAGCTTAAACAACATCATAGAAAGATGTGTAGAAGGATCATGTATGTATAATTATTTTGCTAAATGGATTTACTTCAGCAGAAGGGGTGTCGGCGGAGTCGAATACACAGCGGTGAATGAGATGACATCAGCCTTCGACTGATAGCTGGGTTTTTACTCCAGTGACAGTGAATTAGAACTGTCCAATGCCACTCCAGTTAGATTCATTATTCAAAAGTTGACGTAATATGTGTGACTATGATATGTTTCAATAAGTGAAGGCAGTTTGCAGTCCTCAAACAAAAAACGAAAGTCCCAGCAATCAACACCATCTACACTGTTTGCATCACAAAATTGATGGTTCAAGGCACTTACTTAATGGTTCTCATATACACTCCTTGGTCGGCCCGATTTCGTATTATTACGCTATGCTCCACACGTTTCCTGCACATTCTTCAAACACGATGGTCGTATGTAGTTAGAACACGGTGTGTAAGTTAACAATAATCTAGCCTCCTTTTCGTTTCATATAGAGCATATGGACTGCGGGCAAGATGAGAATAAGAAATGATGGATTGATGCAGTTAAAGAAACACTACAACGACAAAGATTAAACACAACAAGTGTACACATATACCAAACGAGATAATTGGTGGGTAAATTACATGGTATGGTCTAATTCAGTTCAACAGGACCATCACTAAAGCTAGTACCCGCACAGTAAACATTTCAAAGTAATCACCAGCGGTCTTGTGATGACGATTACTGGTTTAGAGAGCTCTGCAGTTTGTATACAACCAGTTTCTTCTACCTTGCTTGGTCGACAAATAACTATGTGTAGCCAATCTATTATTTAATACATTAACTGACCGTGCCCCTATTATTATATGTGGCAATGAACTCTTAGCGATTCAAACTCTCCAACAAAAAAAATGTTTAATATCTAATCTGAACCTTCCTTTAATTAATTTGTAGTCGTGTCTTCTTGTTTTCGTTGTTGGCTGTACTTTGAAAAAAAACTGGTTATAGTCTAGTGTACCCTCTTCCGTTGATTATCTTATAAACCTGAATTCAATCATCTTTGACTATTCTCTTTTCTAAACACTGTAGGTCGTGTGTTTCTGAATTTTTTTTCTCATAACTAAAATTTCTTAATTTCACTAGCTGTTTTGTCGCTCTGCTTTGTATCTTTTCCAGAATGTTTGTAAACTTAAATTCATTATGCAATAAGAAATTCATACCAGAACACGGTATTCCAATCTAGGTTCCACTAAAATGCTTTAGACAGTTTGACGATCACTTCTTTGTACCTTTGTTTAATGTCTCTTTTATCATAACTAACGTTACATTTAGCGTTTTCACTGCTACCTGGACTTCCTCACACACCTTACTTATACGAACTATTATAATCCCTAGGCAATGTGTGTGTGTGTGTATGTGTGCATGCATGTGTGCATGTGTGTATTGTGTATTGAAGCTGAAGAGAAATAATTATAACGTGAACATCTTGGCTTTTCTAGTTGGTGTCCTATACCACATACGTTCACAGCTGTAGCTCGTTCCTCTACGACAGTCAACGAAAAATCACCGGCGCAAGCTCGCTATTGCGCATATCAATGTGGATGTGGCGGCCACCAATTCAGAGCAAGTCTTATATTTACTGCCTGCATCGCCCCCGCCCCTACTCAGTTTTAAGGGACACACGATATCATATTTTATTGTCGAATGTCATTGCGTCTTCTCGACTGTCAAAGACTGCCGACGCCATGTTGAGCGGCATAAAAGAATTAACACAAATAATGAAGTACTACTTTGAAAATAATATTAACATTTAAAATGCATTTTGTCAAGAATAATTTGTCGATACCCTCTGTCAAGTTGCACAACTCTTTCAGAAAAACTTCATCTAGCAGTATGACTGGCTACTACAATAAAATCTTATTTTAGCAGTATGACTGACTTCTACTATAAAATCTTCATCTAGCAGTATGACTGACTTCTACTATAAAATCTTCATCTAGCAGTATAACTGACTCCTACTATAAAATCTTCATCTAGCAGTATGACTGACTCCTACTATAAAATCTCAATCTAACAGTATGACTGACTCCTACTATAAAATCTCCATCAAGCAGTATGACTGACTCCTACTATAAAATCTCCATCAAGCAGTATGACTGACTCCTACTATAAAATCTCCATCAAGCAGTATGACTGACTCCTACTATACAATCTCCATTTAGCAGTATGACTGATTCCTACTATAAAATCGTCATCTAGAAGTATGACTGACTCCTGCGAGAAAACAAATGTGTCTCTCCCTGCCCCTATGGTAGACCTGAATCAACACAATTAGGTGCACTTTGTAACGGTGGTTTCTGCTGCAATTCATTCTACAAGTTGCAGTTGTCGGTTCCACGTGTACAACCTGCATACAACATATTTAATTCAATTCATAGTGCCGCTACTCTCCAGCCCACAGTAAACAGCTATCTGACTCACTATTAAGGGGAGACAAACAGTGAGGAAAGGAACCTGCTACTACCCCTCACAAAATGCTGAGACGAACTTTTGTCCCCAACAGCAGTGTATTCTCTAGCACTACCTTTATCATTTCGTTCGCTTTGTACAGTCGCCATTTTCTTGGCTCTTGCAAAGATACAAATGAGTACATCGACCTTTCGGTATCTGCAAATTAAATTAACTGCACGCGTCCCAGCGATCAAGGCGCCTGTAAGGCCAATCCTATTTGGATTACCCGGTTTCATGTAATTACAACATCCGACACAGCCGAGAGGGTTTTTCTGTGTTCAGTGGTCCGAACTACACAATATTACGATGGAAATATGAAATGACTTTCTTTAAACTCATAACACGTGTGCTGAAATTGCTTTCCAGTTCTAGCATGTTACGATTCAGAGTTGTGACAACAAATAGTTGCACGCTTTTCTTGGCTACTAGTTTAACTAAATCAGTATATGGAAAAATCGATGATATGTGGTGATAATATGATATTATGTGCATGTGAGTCATGGGCAATATAATATGTGGACAATGAGGAGGGGGACGGGTGGATGATAGATGGAGGGAGGAGATATGTTTGTCAGTTGTGTTAGGAATCGGTTTTGTTAGAGCAAGATTAACTGTCTTTCGGCGAAGATGTGCACATTCCAAAGGTTGAGTCGTTAATTGGTACATAGGGGGGCGTGAGTCATACAATCTAGTGGACGTCTAGGGTTACAGTGTGGGGCAGCGTTTAAGAGAGAAAGCCATCTCATAGCAGCAATTGCTGTCGCGGATGAAGAGTTTGAGATGTACCTGTATTAGTCCACATTATATTGTTTAGCCAGTTTAAAAGCCAAAAAGAACTTTGCTCTGAATAGAACCATTCTTCTTCTACGTTTACGTTTTGAAAAGGACGTTGTAAAGTTATGTCGTAGTTTAAAGCGACACTCCGATATATGCGCTTTTAGGCCATGACAGGTTCGATTTGAGCTGACTTGTTAATAGTTTTATTTTTTACTTTTGTCTTTCGACTTTGGCCAGGAACTTGGAGTGGTTGACGGTTTTAAATATCTGGATTCGATTTTCAGTGATAAAGGATCAAAATGTGAGGTGTTGGCCAGAAAAGCACAGACAATAGCGGCGCTTGCACGGCTTAACAAAATCCGAGAGGATAAACGGTTAGCACTATGCACGAAAATTCGATTAAAGCGTACATTGGTTCTGTCGATATTTCTCTATGCTTGTGAGACATGAACCGTTACAGCTGACTTTCAGCGAAGGATACAGGCTTTGGAGATGAGATGTTTCCGAAGACTTTTAAACGCCACGTACAAAGATTGCGTTACAAATGAGGAAATACGAGATAGAATACAAACAGCAATAGGACCTTTTGAAGACCTCTTGGCAACTGTCAGAAGAAGGAAACGCGCTCGGTACGGTCACGTATTGATATCAAATAGTCTTGCAAATACGATCCTGCACGGAAAGGTGCAAGGCAGACGACGAAGAATCCGTCCCAAAAAGAGGTTGGAGGACAACATAAAAGAATGGATCAATCTCCGACCAGAAGAGGCACAGGCAGATGCCGCTTACAGAGAAGGGTGGTGTGGGGTTGTGAGGATGTCTTCATGTGTGTCCCAACAACCTCACCGGTTTCAGGATGACTTGACCTGACTTTCGACTACGATCCATATCCCTTGACCAGAATATGCTAAAGACTAGTGCAGCCAGGTTCCAGGGCCGCCATGTGAAGGCGGAATAGGGTCTTGGTCAGTTATAGTTCGCTGGCGCTGATGTAAGCAGCTAGCTATGACTCGATGGCTGCTGTCAGCTCTTTCACAGCTGCATCTTGGTAACATACATAGTACATTTGTGGCAAGAGCCGTGGTAATGTTTCAGATATACCACGGCAAGTTGGTGAAGGTGTCGTGAAAACATAACAGACAAAATAGCTGCTGACATACAAGAAAATATTATCATAATGTATGTGTCCAGGTTATCATATTTTTTGTATATAGGTAATACGATGTGCCAGAGTTCGAATTTTTTGTCAGATAAACAGAAGGTAACAGAGAGATAGATACAGATAGAGAGAGATAGCGCGATATATATATATATATATATATATATATATATATAGAGAGAGAGAGAGATAGACAGCGAGAGAGAGAGAGAGAGTCGATGTTAGAAGTTCCACATCTGCTGTTTCATTACTTGCAGTGTCTGTTGGTAATATGGCTCACTTTATACACTTATCAATTAGATTTTCCGCAAGCACGTAAACACCCGTTTCAAAAGAATAGTTCAGTTGTAACCTCCTTCAATTTATCAATTAAAGACGTTTCCCTTCCCAGTGTAGCACATGTCTTCAACAAATGCATGACATGTCCTTCAGTCGTTAGCCATCCGCTATATATTTTGAGTGGCTGAATTTTAATTTACTGTTATTGTACCTATTTGAAGATGTTTGTGTCTTTAAGTTTCTACATAATGAAGTAACGGGTCCCATGGCGAACTGTCCTTAGTTGGCTCTTACGATATATATAACAGGTATGCAACATTACCAATCGTTGATCCTGTGTCATAGTCTGGTATCACTGCGGTGAACCACTTTAGCATGTCGATTAAGGAAGTTTTAGAGGGCACTGCAAATGGCTAGCAAATGTAATTATGTTGAACAGTTGCTTTTGAAGCCATCAATGTAAAAACTTCAACACAGGCTTTCTGTGACTAGGACAGCTGCTGCGGTGGCCCTAAGCTACACTTGGAACGTGATGAGGAATTAAGACGCTCATTTAACGGGGCTGGCATTTGGTGGTAACGGGATGGTTTGAAAGACAAAATACCACCTTGCGAGAATAAGTGAAAGTGGAAACAACTTAATTATTTAGGATGTAGCTGCATTAAACCGACCGCTATAGGACAGCACCGCCATGAGCATGCAAAACTATAAAGAATAAATCACAATAGTGCATGAGCTCAAAAACATATACAGAAGTGCACACAAGACGGTAGATTTGATAGATAAACAGAGCCAATACCTCAATAAACACATTTATTACCCTTCTATCATTGTTGAAAACATCTGGATTTGTCTTCTGAAATGTATTATGGAGGATGGCTTTACAAAATTATAATTTTCTCGATGTTTCCTGGATATCATTTACTCTCTTGTCATGTTCTCCAACTCCCCCCCCCCCACCCCTCTCTCTATCTCTCTCTCTCTCTCTCTCTCTCTCTCTCGTTCGCTCTGTCCCCATATCGCCACGTCCCCTTAATTTTACAATAATATATTTCCAATCCTCCCTAAAATACTTGTCACATTTCCTTTGACTACCAGTCACATCAGCTTGTTAATTCCGACCTTTTCGCTCATGATTTATTTTTTTTCATTACAACATTTCTGAAAGTTTTGCAATCTTAAACGATTATATTTGTTGCAAAACTGGTCTAGTCGTAATGTGGTTACGGTTTGTTATTTCTAAACACACACTACGAAACGACTGCGTGTGTCTGCCATTTGACACTTGGTTGAACTGCAGATCTGTTTGTTTTTGCTGCTACTGACACAATGGGGATCAACACCTGGCGAAGAGCTGCGCACAAAAACGCTTCGACGTCAGGGACACACACCTTGTCACTGACTACACTGTCGAAGGTGAGAAGATTACAGTGTCGTGACTGATGTACTCCAAAATCATGTTAATGTTACCGTGCTGCAGCATGAAAAGCCAAAATGTTGTGGGAATATCACTTAGAATATGTGATATTACTCCAGTCTGTATGACATTTGAAGAACAGCAATCAATACATTCAAACAAATAGTAATATGGCATTCTCATCTGTATGGTACTACTACTGCTACTACTATTAATTCTTCTTCTTCTACTACTACACTACTGATAATACTACTACTATTACTAATGCTACTATTATTAGTAATCATACTGATACCATTATTATCACCAACACCACTACTACTACTACTACTACTACTATTACTACTACTACTGCTATTAATGTTGTTCCACGTTATCCCATAGCTGCTGAACAAGCCTGCTCTTGGGAGACCAATGCCATTATTATATAGATGCAGGTCTTCTTCAGTTGTTTCACTGCTCCGCAGAGTGTCTTGGCAATTGTCGGCAGTGCATGTAAGAATAATTTTCTCATAACCGCAAGCGCCTTGCACTCAATGAGTAGGTGTAATCAGGATGAGAGCAATGTCTGCTATTGACTTGGTATGTCTTGTTTGGAACTGAAAGATGATACTTTGATCTCTTCTATGTAGTTACATTTTGACTGGGACATTTCGCTAAATTGGTAATACTACTATTAGTAATACTACTGATACTAAAACTAGTACTAATATTACTAATACTACTAACACTACTACTACTACTACTACTACTACTACTACTACTACTACTTCTACATCTACTATTACTATTACTACTTCTACTACTAATAATAATCTACTAATACTAGTCAGTACACTACTGACACTATTACTGCGAGCATTATGAATGCAGCTACTACCCAACTAGTAAGACTGATACTAGTATTACTGTCGGCACAACTAACACGAGGACTACTACAACCACTGTTATCATTTCAGCGCGACCTTTGCCGGTATCTGACGAGGTTATTTATAATGCCGATAAATAAAGACTGTTTGTCCTGGGAGTCACTTCACAGTGTGCAGGCTCCGTGTTTTATACACAACAACCAAAAATGGATGGTTCACACATGGATTTGATGTCGTCACCGACTGACCTGTACACTTAACTCTCAGTGCCAT
This sequence comes from Ariolimax columbianus, assembly GCA_036924085.1. Lineage (NCBI taxonomy): Eukaryota > Metazoa > Mollusca > Gastropoda > Stylommatophora > Arionidae > Ariolimax > Ariolimax columbianus. The sequence continues at coordinate 131,855,537 of JAVGWX010000002.1, forward strand.
GCTATTATCAGATTTGTATGTAGTTTTTATAATACAACAATTCCTAGATGTAAATTTAGTTGTCTAATGCAACAATTCACCGGTGTGAATTGTATGTATTCATTTTTCCTAATTTAACAATGCTTCCATGTGAAATTGTAAATTCAGTTTTCTATTTTAGCACTGCCTTGATGTGAAATTGTGTATTTAGTTTTCTAACTTAGCAATCTCTGTATGTGAATGTGTTTATTTAGGTGTGCATTTTAACAATCCCTTTATGTGAATGTGTGTATTTTCGTTTATAATACAACACATCTGGACATACACATTTGTGTAATATTTATCTAACTTAATTATTCCTTGATGTAAATGTGTGTATTTATCTATTTAGTTTTCATATAAAAAATACATTAGTACGAATGTATGTATTTAGTTACCTAATTCAGCAAAACGTCGATTGAAGTGAAGTATTTAGTTTTCAAATATAAGAAGGCGTCAATGTGAACTGTGTATATCGTTTTCTAATTCAACATGGCGTTAGTGTTAATTACGTATTTAATTATACAATTAAATAATGGCTTGACTCGATTGTTTGTATCTTGTTTTCTAATTCAACAATACTTTTATTTGAATTTATTGCGCTTCACTTGTCATCAGAACGGTTAGATTGCTTGTCTTTACTGATACAAGTTGCAGCATGCTTAATTCTTTTCGGCTATAAATTTGCACCGCCTCTGCGGGTATGGTAGACACAGCAACAGGTAAAGACCGTATCACCTCCTGACAAGCCCTTTTCGAAAAACTGTGCAAGCTTCACTTGGAATAATGTGCAGGGCGAGTACTGTCACAGTGATAGTATAGCATCAGCGGCATTTAACAATGTTATCCACTATTTAATAGATGACTTTCAACTCACGCCATTGCTTACTTCAGTCTCACGTTTTCCTTTCCGATCGAGTTTAGTAACCATATGTGTTCATTGCTATTCTCATGAATTGATAATTGTTTTAATTTCTTTTGTTTATTGTACCTGATGAAGACCCTTTAATTCAAAGAATGCTTTACTCATATTCTCATTCCCCATTGGCATCTGAGTCGTACTTTCTTGTATGTGGTATATTTTATTTTATTTTGACTGGCAGTACCCCGCATCGTCGTCATTTAATTTGAATAGATTGCTCACCCTTCCCGCTCTTAGGCAGACCAAAAAACTGATGATTGCATACTAGATCTCTGCATGTGACTAAACACTCCTCTAGAAAACAATACTATAAACATCATTCAAACATTTAAGACAAGAAAGAAGCAGAACAGTCATCTTCGTCGACAAATCTGTGTCAATTAATCACAATCCTTCATCTTCCTATGGAGCATAAGAAATACTCGATAAGTCGTCATGTCATGCGCAATCATTTCCAGCTCACTCCCTTTCCTCTTGCCGTGTGTAGGTTTGTCTCGACTTTCGGTTTCCAATATAGTTTAGGTCTGGCTCTTCTTCTTCTTTTCTGAGGATTCCATAGCAGTGACTGTCTTGTAGTGCTGTCAAATTGTTTACGTATTGTGTGTCCTATCCATCGTCAACGCTTTCTTCTCACGTCTACTTACCCTGGTATCTGTCCTGCTCTTTTTCACAGGACTATTCTAGCGATTGAATCATATCAATGTGTTCCCTCCATTCAGTGCAATCATCCATTCATGAAAGTTTGGACCTTTTTCGTTGTACTTTTCTTTTTTCCCGATATCCCACAACCACACATTAGGTAAAACTTGACGTTAGAGCTGACGATGTTTTATTTTAGTGAAGGTTTAAATTTCAAAATATTACTGCAGGTACCGTGAAGCAATCAAAAGCAGCTCTCGCCTTTTGTATTATTCATTTGATATCCCAATAAGTCCGGCCCACCTAGTCTTCTATAACTGCCACTACCTGTTGTTGTTGCTGTTGTTGTTTGTGAATGCCCACCATGAGTAAGATTACCCTTTTCTGTGCCCTGAAATGGACGTTGCAGTAGAGTGGCGGGTTGCAGTAGTTTTCATCACATCCCGATCGTGCTGATGAAGGTGGACAGTGGTTTTCCAGGCAGTTGTGCTATGATTGGCATCATCTGTGTGTCACTCACTACTACGTGGATCACGTCGATCCCTCATCTCGTTAGCCAGGCAGCCATGAAAACAGCCCGTTTCCAAGGAGGGCTACGAGGAAGCCGAAGTGAGGGATTATTTTGCCTGACCAGACGTTCATCACCCCCCCCCCCTTCCCACCAGCGACTACCTGTAAATTATTTCTTGTTCGACAACACATAAACCTTCATCAGGGTCAGATGTCTATAAACCTTCATTAGTTCCAGTATCATGCTGTTGTTGAATGTCAACATTGAATACGATTACTTATGTGCGCCTTTAAAAAAAAAAAGACTTTAAGTGGCTGGTTTCAGCTGCTCTCTTCACATCCTAAGTGTACTAGTGATGGTCGACCTAGGTACTCCAGGCGGCAATGCTATATTCCGCTTTATCTGCGCATCGCTCACTACTACGGGGATTACGTCGATCTCCCACCTTGCTGGCCAAACTGCCATGAAAGTCTGCTTCCAGGGAGAACTGCATGGAAGTGAGGTTTGGGTCTTGGTCAATATTTTGCATGACCCTGACCAACATCCGATCAGTATGTTTTGTCTGATCCTGACAAACATGTCCGATCAATATGTTTTGTATGATCCTGACAAACATGTCCGATCAGTATGTTTTGTCTGATCCTGACTAACATGTCCGGTCAGTATAATTTATCTGATCAGACGTTAGTCTACTCTCCCCTACAGTACCAGGTGAACCTTACACAGATCTGACCTGACCTTATCTAATCCAGAGTATGTCAAGCATAACTGGGGCACGACTGCAGTAGCTTCCTACGGCGAGATCCAGCTCCCTCCCAGGGTCACTATATAGGAGCGTCATCTAAATGATTCAAAGAGCAAACGAACAAGCCCACTCCGTCTTATTTAGGACAGATGAGAATGTGAAATGACCGGTGTTATTTAAGGAGTGCGGACACGGATCGTTATTACTCGCACTAGTTTAACTGCGGGAACGTAGTTGTGTTTGCAAATCACCATCTCAACAACAACAAAATATATATATATTGTTATTTAATGCCCACAATGCCTTTGATCACCGTTGTCTGTGCTCTGAAAAGGGCATTAAGTTGCGGGTTGTACTAACTTTACTCACACCTGGCGTGCTTATGAAAGTGAACAAGGGTAATGCAGGCTATGGTACTATGTTTAATTTCATATGTGTGCCGCTTACTACTACGGAGATCACGCCATTAATCTTCCGTTAACGGATAGACGGCCTTGAAAACAGCCTGTTTCCAGTTAACTCAACGCGAAATATATTTATCTAGGTCAAGCGTCTGCCCTGATGACTTCTAGAACTAAGGAGAACAAGCTATGTGTTCTTATAATGACTGTGCAATGTGTATAGTATGTTTCTTCGACTTTATGTAAACAAAAAAATAATCAACGTATTTCCGAGATTTTGAACCAGCATTCCATTAGTCAGAAAAGCTGCAAACCACATTTCGACTACATAAACATCGCAAATTGTGCCTTTTGAAGTAATTCAGAAAATAAATTTAACGTTAACAGTGCAATGTATTTTGCTACAAACAGTTCAATTCAAGAATACAAGCAGTTAAATGTATTGTCAAAAATTAACAAAAATATTTAAAAATGTAATGGTTACGGCCCTTTAACTGATCAATGCCAACTCGTAGCAGTAATTGAAGTTCAGGCTAGACGCTGCATTTGAACCGTTTCACTAGGAATCCAGCACTCATTCAGTTGCAGTTGCGGTATCCAATAATGATTTGTACAAGATAAGGTTGGAAGACTCAAACGCAACCAATTTTAATCACCTCGACCGATATGCTAGAAAGATAACAAATGCCTCACTCGTTACGTCTTCGTACACTTGGATGCATTAAATATATGTATATGTGTGTGTGTGTGTGTGTGTACATATATATATACATATCGATCTTTCATGCACAGAAAGTTATAGCAATCTACAGTACTGCACACCTTCCAAGAAACTTATAACAGCTAAATAGATTGACAATTATAAAAAGCCAGTTTCTGCAACGTACATACTACTTACATATATGTATGTGTCTTATGTATGCGTGTGTGAATGTGCACTGTCTGTTGTTTCTTCTTTATCTCTCTCTCTCTCTCTCTCTCTCTCTCTCTCTCTCTCTCTCTCTCATAAAAAATATGTCTATACATATCGCATTCCGTTATCCGTCCTACATTCAGCTACTTGCAAAGCCCTGTTTAGTGTTTCATAACGGAGATTGAGAACCGAACGCAGAAGAAGAAGAAGAAGAAAAAGAAGAAGAAATATATATGTACTTGCAATCCAGGTATTCAACTAACAGCTACATCATGGGCCAGATGCCAGATATACACATGTTTCTGTTGTTTGACCTAGAGTATCGTGATCTCTAACATATTATCACTTCTCATCGGTTTACGTTTCGGTAGGCATTTGTAGTTGTTCAGTAATATGTCTACTAAATAATCACGTTTCATGCGCATATGTTGTCAGGCAACCGGATCTATAGCCAGCCCATAATGTTCTTCGTTCTTTCGCCCTTTAAGTAACGTGAACCATCTCTGTATCTGTCATCCACAGGTCTCACATCTAGCAGCCACACATCATATGTGGAATTACCATGAATGCGTTATCTCATGCCTTTTCGATTCCCATGTACCGAAGTAAGGACTAAAAGTAACCATTTTGGGGCTTTCTTACGTCAGATCTTGGATATATCGATATCTTCATGAGAAGTGCGTTGTCGGTTGGCTTGGCAATCTTAGATCCACACGCCCTTTGTCATTATATGTAATTTATCAGATCCGGGATCAGATCCGCACGTCGGGTTCAAGATGCTTAGCAGTGCCTGAGCTACAGCGGTCAGCAACCCACAGCTGACTGTTAGCGTCAGGACTAGCGACCCGGAATTGCTAAAACCCGTCTTCACTTAAATGTGGTGATCCTGATAACAGGCTGTAATAAGGCAGATGTGCTAACAAGAATGGACTGAATATGAAAGGCTAACGCGGTACCCACAGATGTCATCTGGTGCCGGATGTAACTGACTGAAAGGTGCAAATATCACAGTCAAGCTCTCAACTACGACACAGCGCATTCCGTCGTCATGACTGCATCATGATATGTGTAATACCCCTTATGGAACTTGGTAGTGCGAGTTTGAGAACGAATGAGGAAGAAGACGAAAGACCATCGTTGATCGTCTCCCAAGCCCTTCCTTCAAGCTGTCCAATATTTTGTCTCTTTATTGCCCTCTGTTCCTCTTCCATTTTAGCATGTCCGTTGTCACCTCTTGTTATGACATGCCCAAACAAAGAATGACTGTTTTGTCTCGATTTTTTTCATTGTCTTTTTTTCCGTGTTTCTTTAAGTGCTTCGTTATTAGCTTTCTTTGCAGTCCATAGAATTCTCATAATGTTTCAGCGGAACGGATGTGCTTATAGAACATGTGAGATTACAGCACATATAACGGCGTTCCTCCCTTTGTTTACTGTCTGAAGTTCCTTAACTTTATAAGTATTCATGTAGCTGCAGACCGTTCGCAGACGGCATTGCATCTTTTTCAACATATATATATATATATATATATATATATATATATATATATATATATATATATATATATATATATATATATATATATATATATGCTTTTTGCTTTACCGTGTCGAATAACTTGGAATAGTCGATGAAACACATATATCAATCACTTTTCATTGCTATCGTTTTCAGAACTATTATATACATGATGTTGTCTGTTTCCTAGTCTTTCATAAACTTGCATTGTTCTTCACCAATTTATCACTTTTATTCGTGTGATTCATAAGGCTAACAGTACCGTGGTCTTCACTTTCAAATAGGCAAATATTTATTTATTTATTCCTGAGTGTTGTCGATGAGAAAAGAATGAAACCATGCTTAATGAATATCGTCAACGTAAGTCTAAATATGATTGGGTATTTAGAATAGGTAAAAGTCTTTACAGATGTCGACGTGTCAAAAAGAAGTAAATATTTCAAAAGTATACACAACAAACGTCTGAAGATATACAACTTATATGGAAACAACTGAATTGGATTGATATGGGCATGATATCATGCATCGTTTCTTTTTTTAAAATTGAGACGTGATCTACTAGGAGCAGAAATTTGATATGTATATGTGTCTCTATCATTCATTCTCTTTCTCTCTCTCTCTTTCTCTCTCTTTCTGTCTGTCTGTCTCTGTCTCTCTCTCTCTCTCTCTCTCTCTCTCTCTCTCTCTCTCTGCGTTTATTGATGTATGACATATCAACATTACTACATTGCCTTGCCTTCTCATGATGCTAACATAAAAAGGCAAAATGTATATTTCTTCAGCACGTTAAACATCGCAGTTTACAAGTAATAGGCACTCATATTGGAATTTAACTCGGTTTCTCTCCATCCAGTACGTCATTCCCTACCCCACAGTCTACCGCCCCATATGTTTTACCTGTACAGAGGATTATTTATTGCCTGAATTGCAGAGTAATCCGTAGAGTTCATTAAGCACATTGGTTCTACAAATAAGACGCTAATCTTGGCAACGCTGGAATAGATGTCCTAAAAGGCGAACACATTGTCAGCCATGTGGGTTAGAAGTATATCAATGCAACTTTATGTGCTGTGGCTGACACTCGATAGTTCATCAATTTGATTTAAAAACATGCAGCAAATTGACAGCTGAGAAATCGCAAAATGACGATGCGGGTTTTTCTAGTGATTTCATCATTGATATCAAATTGTGCTGTTTTCATTGATTGACATTTGGACAAACTGTATATATACCTTGATTCTAACAGGAAAGGCGTACGCGTTAAACATAAATCTTCACACTATTTTTGCTACTCAGATGCCAGTGTGACTAGTTTTTCAATATAACAGAGATATAAGAAAATACATTTATATATATATATATATATATATATATATATATATATATAATTATATACACAACTCTACACAGTATCTTTCTGAAATATGCATCCAATGCTGCCACTTAGTTGTTGACTGGCTCTGCATGCAATAATAATCAAAACTCGTTCTAATAGTTCACTGTCTTCTCTAGTTTTCCAATATCACTCTATATATGCATAAATATATGCGTGTGTGTCTGCGTATGTGTATGTATTTTGATGTATGTTTGATGTTTATTCGCATTGCTATACTATGGCGTGGTGGCTGATTTATAGGACTAAGGAATAAAGGTCGCTTGCTTCAGTCTTCACTACACAGTGTTCAAGTATTGTTTTCTTCCACCCTCTATAGAAATTAACCAACACCTTATCATGTTTTTAAAACGTGCTTCAAACTTACGCCAATGAAAGTTGAAACTTTAGAAAACCAAAACAAGAAACGTGGGTGCGGTTTTCGGATTGCCTCGGTACATGAAACGGTTCGTGGGCTAGTTATTTATAGAATTGTTCACGGGTTGTTCTATCACGACCATTATGGAGTGAAGCATAGCTGACTTTTACGACATGTCCGAGCAAAATGGCGTCTCTCGGGCGTGAAGATAATCACAATTAGGGCTATTCAAATGACAGTTTTGTCTCCTTTCTTTCAGACCACTGAACTGTTGTGCTCTGTGTTCTCGGTCGAGACTGGTTTTTCATTTTCAGAGCGTTGCCATAAGGGAAACCTTTGGAAACCAAACTGCGTTCATCTATTCCATCTGATTATTTAGGTTATCTTCGTTTATATCTATTTGTGGTATATACTACACCCACATATTATGTGCACCATCACACACTTTTATGTGTGCATATATTTCATTTATCTAATGTGAAAATAAAGTTGACTCTTATAGTGTATGCATCTGCTTTATACTTTATTGTGCAGATATATTGCAACATTCTATCGTGTACGTCTTTTTCATTCCTGTACTGTCATGCTCTTATTGCACCCTCCTTGTGCGTGCTTCTATTTCAATTGTGTGCATATATTTACTCCTGGATTTTTCATCATTATATGTGGTGCATTTATTGAATCATACTATTTGCGTGCATTTATTTCACACTTCTATTGTGAACATATAATGCCTTCTTCTTTTGTGAACATTAACGGACTTCATTTTTGCACATATATTTAACTATTTCCTATCAATGTAATATTGTTAGTCTAATTCGGAGATTTCCTCAATGACCTACCCTCCAAATAAATAATAATACAAACATATGAAGGACAAAAGAGAGTCATTTATATTAAACGACATAGCGAAGAATATAAGAAGCCGAAATGAAAACAAGGAACCACAAATGTGCCGCTTTGTGAAGGTGGACATTAGACCTAGAGTAGTGATGACAGTTTGCTGCTGGTCTGAAAAACACTATCAGGTAATGTGGCCAATGACATATTCAACGTTCAATGGCCAAGAATTATGAAAATGAAAACGCAGCTTACAGTAACTGTATTCTTCCCTTTCAGAATAGAGGCTCGCCCATCTGCTTCGTGAGAGTGTGTCTTTAATTAACAGTTAGTAACCATGTTAGTCTTTACATTTCAAAATGCTGATCATTTGAATGTTAAGTAATTCGTTTCTAAGGCGAAACATAGACCAAAACAGACCTCCAGACCTAACCATCAGTAAAATGTAACATAGGATTTAGCTAAAGAAATCAAAAAGACAATAATGGGAACTGGAAAAAACTCAGAAGAAATACGGTGCACCACATGTAATTGTTTCACTAACACGGGGACCCATTGCATTCATCAATACATGTCTTTGTTCAGGTATTCTTCTCCAGCCTTTGGTCGACCCGAGCCCTCCAGCCGAGGAACAGTTGTTGGTGACCAATAGTTATATTTTCAATGACAGATGTCTCACTATATTATAGAGTTCTTCTTATCTAAAATCATAACCGCAACGTATTCTATGGATAGGCTGCGGGGGCTACGCGGATTTTCGTTAAGTGACGGGCCACATCATGCTTGCTTTTTTTCTGATTCATAAAACTGCAGGGACATTTAAGGGAACACTTAAAACAAATCGTGCTGAAGTTGGATACATCGGGTTGCTAGGTGCAGAACACAGTATAAATAAATAAATATATATATATATATATATATAACTCCTTAGTCTGGGCCAGAGACAGCGTCTCCGATTGAGTAATCAAGTCATGCAGATAACCACTCAGGTATAAAATCATGACCATTGCACAAAAACTCATCAGACTTTGCATAAAGGGACTTCTTCATGTTCCCAAACTTGAATAACCCTCTTCGTGGACGTCAATTTACTGACATCCAGGACTTGATAAATGAACTTTAGGCGTTGTTTCTAGCCCGGACGGAGGAGTTCTACAATTAGGGCATCAGAAGGGTGAAGAATGGATGGGAGAAATGTATCGGCTTGAAGGGCGAATACACAAATTAGGAAATACACTTCATAGTCCAAGTGTTTTGACTCCTTCATACTAAAGTACATTTTTCGACCATAGCTCGTGTAAATATATATATATATATATATATAAAGAGAGAGAGAGAGAGAGAGAGAGAGAGAAAGAGAGAGAGAAAGAGAGAGATAAGTAGACGTAACCTCAAGAACCAGTTTTCAAGCTACGGTTATGGTTTTACCTGGTCGTTGGTAAGCTTTAAATACGTATGTATGACTTTCCAGTCGTTGATGTATGTTATGGTCTACCAGCTTGAAGTCGCTGAACTCTGGACAGACCGATAGGCTATAAGTGTTTCATCAAACGGGAAGTGGTAATGATACCCCTCCATCTGTTACCGGGAGCTTAAAGAGGACCATATAATAGAAATGCTGCAACATGATGATCATATCGTATAAGGCGAATAGGAAGACTTTGGCATGAGAACCTACCACCCCGTCCTGCAGAAATTATTTCCCACACGGAAACAACAACACATGTCTACTGTTAATACTGATGTTTTCTTTAAATCACTGATGATAAACCCCTTCGTTACGGCCTCTCGTGCGTCCATCTCTGTTGGATTCACATCACATGAACAAAAAATGATTTTATCATTTCGAAGTATTTGGTTGTTTGTCGCAGACAGGCTAATGCACTTGTTCCTTCAGATGTTCTACTTTCTTCTAATATCCTTATTCACGGCTCTTGTATACAAAGTTTGATAAAAGCTCCTGAGGGAAATAAAAACGGAATAAATTGGACTATCCAAAAGTAAATAATGACCTTCTCCCTCGTCGACCAAAGGGAGAAAAAAGGGGAGAAGTATAACGTACAAGTCTCCAAAGACTATAAATTAAGGGCACGTCCATTATTCCCGCCCGTTCTCAACACGATGTCCAAGTTGTCGGCTATGGATAGAAGTCTTGGGATGAGAAGCAGGGGGTCCATTTATCGTCTGCTACACTGGCAAGACAATAGTGTTCCTAGCCATAAAAATGGTCGTTGGAACACACGGATAATTGAGGCGTTCGATTCTCAATGTTTGGCTCAGCTGAAGTTATAGTCCTGATCGAGATTTGCCTTTGAGGACGTGCAGGATCCGAGACCTGTCTCAGAGCACTCCTAGTCCAGACTTCAAAGATAAATCGATACCTGCAAATTAGGACCTGCTAAACGACCTTGGCATGTCTAACGTATATTTCGTTAATTTGAGAGGGGATTCGAGAATATGCCATTATAATTGTGACAGAGTAGTGCTTGTAGGAGTTGTGTCTTTCGATTTGAATTATGTTGAATATTTTGAAAGAGACAAACAGAAAGGAACTATGGGAATGCATTGTGTAAATGGTATTAGACTAGTCCCTTGTTTGTTGGTTGCTAAATGTGAGTGCCTTTAGTTAGCGTGTTCAGTTATTCTAAAATACTACACAAAAATCTGAGAACTTATTATAATCATCCAATGTAGTTTAGGAGAGAAATAAAAATACATTCTGATAGAGAATAACGTCGACGTTGTTATTGCTGGTGACAATATTCATTAATCCTCTCTTCAACACTGTCTGTCTGAGATCAACATACAATCGGTTCTTGTTAATAATAGAAGGTGTATTTGAAGACATAAACACAGAGCAGAAATCAGCATGAAATTAATGAAAAAATAAAAACAGTATCGCAATACGATTAGCCTGTTGTTTGTTTAGACACATAGTGAATGTCTTATTGGTGTGTTCTTAAAGTGATTTGGAGAATGGATAGATCAAACAGAACACGTACTGTCTTAATGTCGTACAACTGTATTCCCATTGCTGGGGTAGTCGATAGGGCGTTAGGAGGAGGACTACAGGTCGCTTCGTCACTGCTGTCGCCACGTCGTCCGCAAGCTATGTTTATTTGTTTTCCCTCAAACAAAGAAAAACAATATATACCTTACTGGAGTTTCGATCCGCTGCCTCCCTTGTCGGCAGGCAGACATCGAAACCATTAAATCAGGCGCTCCACCTTTCGGGGACATTCAGGGTCTTGTGCTCTGTTATTGTAAACATGTATGTCTCGTTTCATGAGGAAGACACGTTTGATGATATGTTCAGCTAATTACCTATATTGTGCTCTCGTATTATAAACATGATCTAGGTATTTAGTTAAATATATCAACACACTTTTCTTTGTCAGGAAGAGATATGTTTTCTTCTCCTGTATAAAGAGCCTAATTATATCTATATTGCGCTAATGGTTAGGCTGAAAAAGGTAAAGGTGGACGCATACGATAAACTGACGCCGTGAAAGAAGTGTTTTCAAGGTCATATATAACATTAAGATCGAAAAGAAGCCGTTTTCAACGCATTGAACCTGGAAACATCCTTGCCAGCGAGGCAGGGTTCAACACTCTTAATGCCCATAGTACTAATTATGTCGAGCAACCTAGTACTGTTCTACAACAATGTGTGGTGGGGAGAAAGCCTAACGTCTGGCTAGGCAAAACATATCGATCAGACACTTTAATCAAGGCTACACAAAATATACTGGTCAGACACGTTAGTCAGTGTCAGAAAAACATACTGATAAGACATGTTAGTCAAGGTCGTGCAAAATATAATGTCCAAGACCCTCACCTCGACTTCCCAGTAGTCCTCTCTGGAAACGGACTGTTTTCATGGCAGCCTGGCTACCAAGGTGTGGGAATAACGTACCCCCATAGTAGTGAGCGACACTCAGATGATGCGATGCATAGCACAACTGCCTGGTAGATCCGGTCCACCTTCATCAGTACGCTCGGTATGTAAGGAAAGCTACAACAAACTGCCATTTAACGTCCTTTTCAGTGTCCACAAAAGATTAAATCTACTCAGTATGAGTATTCAACATCATCAACAGGAGATTATTCCAAATGCACTAAGTATACCAAAGGACATATCATGATCTGTAAACGCTACAGAGACAATTTGGCAAAAGGGAAGATCTTAGCACAAGCAGCTTGAAACGACAGTTCCCCAAACTTTCATGGTATTACAGTTTACTTACTGGTATCTCTTTCATCGTCATGGTCAGGTACAGCATACTAACCCAAACAGCGCCTTACAACCGAGGCCATGGTCAGGTACAGCATACTGACCCAAACAGAGCCTAACAACCGAGGTCATGGTCAGGTACAGCATACTGACCCAAACAGCGCCTAACAACCGAGGTCATGGCCAGGTACAGCATACTGACCCAAACAGAGCCTAACAACCGAAGTCATGGTCAGGTACATTATAATGACCCAAACAGCGCCTAACGTCCGTCATCATGGTCAGGTACAGCATACTAACCCAAACAGCGCCTTACAACCGAGGTCATGGTCAGGTACAGCATACTGACCCAAACAGAGCCTAACAACCGAGGTCATGGTCAGGTACAGCATACTGACCCAAACAGAGCCTAACAACCGAAGTCATGGTCAGGTACATTATAATGACCCAAACAGCGCCTAACGTCCGTCATCATGGTCAGGTACAGCATACTGACCCAAACAGCGCCTAACAACCGAGGTCATGTTCAGGTACAGCATACTGACCCAAAAAGCGCCTAACAACCGAGGTCATGGTCAGGTACAGCATACTGACCCAAACAGCGCATAACTACCGAAGTCATGGTCAGGTACAGCATACTGACCCAAACATAGCCTAAAACCGAGGTCATGGTCAGGTACAGCACACTGACCCAAACAGCGCCTAACGTCCGTCATCATGGTCAGGTACAGAATATTGACCCAAACAGCGCATAACGTCCGTCATCATGGTCAGGTACAGCATACTGACCCGAACAGCGCCTAAAACCGAGGTCATGGTCAGGTACAGCACACTGACCCAAACAGCGCCTAACAACCGAGGTCATGGTCAGGTACAGCACACTGACCCAAACAGCGCCTAACGTCCGTCATCATGGTCAGGTACAGAATATTGACCCAAACAGCGCCTAACGTCCTCGTCGGGCTACTGGACACGTTGCCAGCCAGGTGGGGATTGATGCTGTCATCCATTTAGTGATGAACGTAACACGAGGAGCTTCGCATCTAACTTCAGCCAGAAGGTCTCCGGCTAACCTTCTCACGTACGCCTCAGAATGTAAAAAGAGCCACTGTAACTCGCCAAGAGAGAAAAAATATGTTGTTGAGTTAACTCAGCACTAGTGGCTTCCACAACATCTGGCTCATTCGTGTCGCACATCTCTCAATCTTTCTCACCTTCGTCCTCCGTCTAGCCTAATCAGCGCCATCTTAGCGTCCATACGTACCAACATCAACCACTTACCTGCCCTCCCCGGAAGGCTTACATATACAATACCACGCTGTCAGTCCTAACCTTTCCAGGTGTGCCCATCTAGCAAAGCTAACTGAAGCGTGGATATCGTCACACATGGAAGATCAAAGCACAGCACGACGGACATTAAACACCCCAAGCGATTGTTCCGGCTTCCACAAATTCTGTCGATTCCCGTTGGGCGGTAGGGCAATCCACCTAACCGGGTTCATTGGTTGTGATGTAGGCATTAGGAAACCGGTAGACCTGTCAATACAACCAGGACCTTCCTCCTCCCATCTGAGAAGGTATACTTTGTATAGTTTGAGGAAAGAGTGTACTAAACGGTTTGGACAAGTGTTATCTGACCAAGAGGGCACAGTTTCAACATGTTGTTAGGGCATAAATTGCGTTTTCTCTATTGTAGATCAAATAAGCCGCGTGGTGACGGCAGTGGCAAGCAGCCTTTACTATTCGACCCGATAACGTATCCAGGTAGACCTCAGCAAGAGTATTATTGTTAAAAACGTTTCTTCCTGTTGCCATCCAGCTCTCATGGAAGTACTACAATAGAGTCAACGCCAACTGTTGTCACAGATGAAGTGTTAGAAACTTCATTTTATGAGGCCAAGATTGTTTTTGGCATGGGGTTGACAGAACCATTCCTGTGTGGCTTTCTATTCCTAACATTTCATCAGGAACACATATACATCTGGGTCAGCTGATCGTGCTTGTAATGGGAATTTAATCATGTGCCTTAGTCTCGAAGAGCGAGTACTCTATCACTACGCTAATCACGTGGTCTTAATACAAGTCAGAACTTGTGATTCCTTGCCGGAATGTGGAGACGAAAAATGTTTCTTGGATAGTTAAGCGCCTGATTGGCACAGTGGTTAGAGAGATTGGTTCTAACGACAACATTCTCAACATGTACCCTTGGTTTTGAAACGCTCCAGTATTCCCAACTGGAAACTGTTGATTGACTTACAGTTACGGTAAGCAAAGCACATGCGAAGGTAACTGCTCGGGCGTTTAAATGAAAGCTGAGACATGGGACAATGCAGACAATTTCGTCATTCGAGAAGGTACCGTTTACAGCGAAGCTGCGAACACAGCGATTTTCGACATTAAACATTTGGTTTAAGCATGACTTACTTTCATTCAAGTATCATTGATCTTTCAGACAGACTACATGGATGCATTGTATTTCAATTGCCGCCTCTTTGTGCCAGATTAGGGAATCACATCTAAAGCTGCCGATCCCTACATCAAGTAGTCAGTTTTGAGCCACTGAATGCTTTCAAATGGATGATTGCGTCGCCGGCCACTTTTTAAAATGGCATTGCTTCGATGAAGGTTCCCTATGCAGTGCTAAGAATCAGACATTGCTCAATGCTTCACATGTATCAAAGAAGTGGTCAGAAGGTTGCGTAAATACATAAACATGACCCAAAACTGTGTAACCTGATATAAAAATTACTCCAGCAACTTACACAATTACGCAAAATGAATCCAGGAAAATGTTCAGCCTTTTAAAAACTATTGAACTATTTATAGTTATAACTACGGAGAAATAGTTAAATAGTGATTATATTTACCCCAAAAATGTAGCATTTATAAGTGCATGAACATAACCTGAAACATTTTTAACACTTTGAACTAAAGGTTCCATTGTTATTAGATGTTTTGCAACTAAATTTACAATTGCATTGTACTAATTATGCCACATTGAAGAGTTAGCTTTGATGCATCTGACACCAAAACCCAGACGCCTTGATTAGAGAAGCTTCGTTATTCTGGAAGACTATTAATTTAGGCAAATGACGACTTGTATTCTAAACAACATGCAGCCTTGCACAAAAGATATTAAGGAATGAAAGCTACCTGAGAAAATAAATTGAAGTCCAACCAGATAATTGAGTTAAGCTTGATAGGAAAGATATTCAATTTTAGAGCAGACAGCTCTTTCCCAACGTCATCTGTTACACAAACAGTTATGCCAACTGAACGAGTATCTCCCTTTTTTTAAGTTGTGGGGGGGGGGGGGGGGGCTTTGTGGGGGTGGGGGTGGGAAGACGCTAATGAACTTAACAGATAGTGTGCACCAATTAAGAAAACAAAAAATCCATTGTTCCGTCTATTATTCCCATTGATCAGGTACACTGAGTAGATTTATGTGCCTGAGAATTATGACCGCTTGTCTCCGAAGTCGTCCTAATGTGAACAATAATTTACTTTTGCCTATTTTACCACCGATGCAAATAACTCAAAATCAATCTTTGCACAAGTATGCCAATGCAAGTGAAAAAAGTACGTTGTTTTGCAAGTTCTTGTAACAGAAGACTGAAGAAATGGTGTGATGCATTTATCAGTAAAACAAAACATAATCGTGCACGTTTATACTGAAACAGAGAAAGGAAAGGAAATATCCCACGTTGTTGCATCCAAAGGTAGACGAGATAGTAACACGTTTATCATCATCAGCATAGTCAGTTTAGAGATTGGTGCTAATGTCTTCTGATCGTGTCACTGTTCTCTATTAGGCAGTCCGGGACTGGTGCTGATGTCTTCTGATCATGTCCCGACAATGTCCTCTATTAGGCAGTCCGGGGATTGGTGCTAATGTCTTCTGATCATGTCACGACACTGTTCTCTATTAGGCAGTCCGGGACTGGTGCTGATGTCTTCTGATCATGTCACGACAATGTCCTCTATTAGGCAGTCCGGGGATTGGTGCTGATGTCTTCTGATCATGTCACGACACTGTTCTCTATTAGGCAGTCCGGAACTGGTGCTGATGTCTTCTGATCATGTCACGACACTGTGCTCTGTTAGTCAGTCCAGAGATTGGTGTTGAAGTCGTCTAATCATGTCACGACACTTTCCTCTGTTAGGCAGTCCGTAAGATTGATACTGAAGTCTTCTGATTGTGTCACTTCACAGTTGTTTGTTTCCTTCATAAGTTTTCAGCCCAAGATATATTTTCGCACCCCAATGTTCTTGCAAGCCTTTGTGATGAAATAGTTGTTTGGAAGCCATATACTTCTTTTCCCTGATTTTTGTCTTCTATTATTTTCAGTAATAAGCCAAGTCAAGACAATGTACTTTTTTCTATACGCATCATTAGTTACCGTCTACGTAATCCAATATCTATAAGCACTTGCTCATTTGACCTTTCTGCGGTCCAACTTATTCTTTGCATTCTGCGATAACACCACGTTTTAAAAGCTTCTAATGGTTTTTTTAAAAAATATTTTAATTAGAGTTCATGTTTCAGAACTGTACAGTGTTACGGATCAAACATGTGAGTGCGCATTTTTTGACGAAAATCACTATTGTTGTTATTTGTTGTTAGAAGTTTTTGTTTCCCACAAAATGCCTTTTGTTAGCTATTTATATCATAGTTCTAATTACAGCTTCTCAGCGAGCAACCTATGTAATAATTTACCCAATTTGAAAACCTCTGCATTTGTTCTATGGGATGCCACTCGATGCTGGTATTTAATATACGGTCTTTTTTGTGTGTTTTTCTTTTACTAGCATTTATCCTCATACCAAAAGCTTTGGCTGAGTCGTTGATCTTGGTGAGTAGCTTTTGTAATGATGTATCTATTCCTCTTATTATCGCTTTATCATCCGCAAATTAAATGGCACATATGTGTTCTCCATTTCCATTGGGGCGGTCGACATAATATATGCAGCACGCCAGTTCCAATAGAAATGTCAAGAGCAACATTGTGACATGTGTACAGTTTGTGTCGATCTGACGAATGTCTTTGACAACGTGAATAGACAAGAGATTTGGTCAATCAATGCTATGTTTGGTTGTACCAAGCAGATTTACTGATGTTGTCATAATCACTCGAGTACTACAAGAAAGAAAATTGTATGTAGTCTTTCTAGTCACCAACGGTGCCACATGTGCTTACATCGAAACTATTTATCATGGTCTCTGCGGCAATATTCTCTGATGCTGTACAGTCCGCTGCTACTGGCGTACATGTGAGGTACAGGAAGAAATGCCAGCAGTTCAATTGGAGACGTCTGATCTTGCACTAAGGTGAGTGATCCCATGATCTTGGAGCTTATGTTTGCTGAAGACTGCGCCTTAACAACTACTCAAAATAAGACATGTCATCCGTCACGACGGAGTTTTTAACGAAATGCAGTGATTTCGGTCTCACAAACAACGATAGAACAAAGTAGGAACTCTTCAAATCTGCTCATTAAAGCTGTTAAATGAACCAAACATTACTGTGTATAACCAACATGTTTTAGACAATAGATAGCTTCAGCTAACTAGACTATCCTTGCTATAAAGACAGTAGATAGCTTCAGCTAACTAAACTATCCTTGCTATAAAGACAGTAGATAGCTTCAGCTAACTAGACTATCCTTGCTATAAAGACAGTAGATAGCTTCATCTAACTAGACTATTCTTGATATAAAAATAGTAGATATAGCTCCAGTTAACTAGACTATTCTTGCTATAAAGACAGTAGATAGCTTCAGCTAACTAGACTATCCTTGCTATAAAGACAGTAGATAGATTCAGCTAACTAGACTATCCTTGATATAAAAACAGTAGATAGCTTCAGCTAACTAGACTATCTTTGTTATAAGCATAGTAGATAGCTTTAGCTGACTAGACTATCCTTGCTATAAAGACAGTAGAAAGCTTCAGCTAACTAGACTATTCTTGCTATAAAGACAGTAGATAGCTTCAGCTAACTAGACTATTCTTGCTATAAAGACAGTAGATACCTTCAGCTAACTATACTATTCTTGCTATAAAGACAGTAGATACCTTCAGCTAACTAGACTATTCTTGCTATAAAGACAGTAGATACCTTCAGCTAACTAGACTATTCTTGCTATAAAGACAGTAGATAGCTTCAGCTAACTAGACTATTCTTGCTATAAAGACAGTAGATACCTTCAGCTAACTAGACTATTCTTGCTATAAAGACAGTAGATACCTTCAGCTAACTAGACTATTCTTGCTATATAGTCCAATATCGACGTTGAGGTTCGCAGGATTAGTCTCTGTGGCCATACGAAACCACATATTGCAGCACAGCTTGATACTGTAGGCATTTCGCTTGCTAACAGCGACTATTACTATTACCTTGACTTCCTAATTTGCAATTTATGGTGGCTTCATCAGACCATCCCCTCTGAATAAAAATTAAATTTGCTTTGGTATAATATACATGCCTATCTCATTAGATTCTTTACTGCAACATTGTTTGTCATTTTCTAAGTGTGCTATGTGTTCGCTGTTTAATGTTCATTCTAGTTCATTATTAGTTTAGTTATCTTTATATCCCACTTGTAGCTGTTCTAAAATACGGAAGAGTTTGTTCAATGGTGCCATGTTAAGTTCCTTTTTTATAGTCAATTAAGCAGAGAACTCTGCACTGTTCTGTCGTTCCGTATAATTTTATCAAGCCGCAATCTGTCGGAATGGATTAGACACCGGCGAGTCAACCATAAATGTGTGTTTAATCCAAAAGCTTGACATGGAACAAATCAGCTAAAACTTGACAGTACGAGGATGATGCATTTGAGGTTATGTTCTGCTATGTCCGATTCGTATTGTTGTAATCCTGACAAGTGTTCAGTATAGCCCAGCAAAGACCGATGAGTGCAGATTTGGACGGAACATATGACCCCTGCTACATTCTCTCAGTCGACCCACGCACTGATTGGACTAAAAGTCCAAAAGGACTAATATCCTTACACATTACATCTCAGATACCCATATCTTGGCTTAGATGATTACTTCAATCTCCAGTCCTCATACTGCAGGTGTCCACCTGTGTCCTACTCGGCCCACTTTACTTACACTGCAGTCCATCCGTTTCCTACTACGTACACCGACGGCTCACACTGTAGGTTTCCATCAGTATCCCACCTGGTACAACAACAACTTACGCTGCAGATTTCCAATCGTGCCCCACATGGCCGAGAATCCACTTACACTGCAAGTTTTCATCTGTATCCCACTCAGCACAACAACTTACGCTGCAGATTTCCAATCGTGTTCCACATGACCGAGAATCCACTTACACTGCAAGTTTTCATCAGTATCCCACTCAGCACAACGACTTACGCTGCAGGTTTCCATCCGTGTCCCACATGGCCCACCATCGACTTTTACTGCAGGCTTATATCCGTACCCCGCTCGGCCCACTATCTATATTTACTGCAGGCTTATATCCGTGTCCCACTCGGCCCACCATCGACATTTACTGCAGGCTTATGCCCATGTCCCACTCGGCCCACCATCGACTTTTACTGCAGGCTTATACCCGAGTCCCACTCTGCCCACCATCGACAAGAATCTCCCTGTACTCAATCAGTGTCAACATATATGCGATAACGATAGAAACAAATTCATACTGGATGTTCTATTTTATGTTTGCGTACAAGATGTGAAATTCGTGACGGTTTCGGGTCGATCAATATTTTTAACAACTGTCCCCATCCTAACATTTTCGGATACCGTATCCGGCGTAACTTATCCAGCTCAGATACATTCATATACATATCATGTATAGCTTAAGTTTACCATGTGTAAAGTTCTGTTCTATACAATGTATCAGAATTGCTACCCTCTCTGGTCAGATACATATTACTTTTTGTCTTGATCTTCGTTTTGCGTTATTCTCCAGCACCTCTCCCGTGGCACACGTACAGAAAGAACGCAACTTTTGTGTATTCTTAGTTTCGTTTTCGTGCTGCTTCTGTCCAAACAATATGTGATATCGTTTCATTATTTCTGGTCAACCGAAATATCGATTCACTGCCAACACCCTGGGTTTTATATCACGCGCACGGATCGCCGATCAAACTATCCATCTTGTCTCACCCAATCCTCGAATCATCCGCCCATCCAAGACGAGTGACCTTCGATCCAGCACTCAGACACTGGAACCATCATGCCCGACTGCATAATGTACTTCCAGGGGTGGTCGCCAAGAAAACATTAAGACATTGGTAACAAACCATTTCCGTTCAGTCGATTTGGTGCCTGTCTCGTGCTTGGGGTGAGTAATGGAAACACCATAACCATCAGTTCTGGCACTAACAGTAGCTAGTCATCAAATCAGTCTCCTGGATGGATGGAGGACCGGAAGAAAGGCTATGAGGGCTTGGTTGACACAAGGTATTCTTTATTCAGTTTAGCAGGAACAGAAGGAGACAAGTTCGTCGTTTTCATTACGTTCATGGACCTTTTAAACTGAAACCACTTTTAGAACCAAACCACGATAAGCTCTCTGGTCAAATCTTCAGGCCAGAGTAAAATGTGATTGAGTTATGCCTAGAAAAACTACTGGAGAATATGGTATCTGGTAAAAGTGACAGAGACAGATCAGTTAGTGGTGACCTATTGAAAAATGTCACACCATAAATCAGTTATTGATGACTTAATGAATGATGTCACAACATAGATCAGTTAGTGATGACCTAAGGAATAATGCAACACCACAAATTAGGTAATGATGACCCAATGAATGATGTCACAACACAGATCAGTTAATGATGACCTAATGAATGATGCCACAACACAGATTAGTTAATGATGACCTAATGAATGATGCCAAAACACAGATCAGTTAATGATGACTTAATGAATAATGCCACAACACAGATCAGTTAATGATGACCTAATGAATGATGCCACAACACAGATCAGTTACTGATGACCTAATTAATAATGCCACAACACAGATCAGTTAATGATGACCTAATGAATAATGCCACAACACAGATCAGTTAATGATGACCTAATGAATGATGCCACAACACAGATCAGTTAATGATGACCTAATGAATGATGCCACAACACAGATCAGTTACTGATGACCTAATTAATAATGCCACAACACAGATCAGTTAATGATGACCTAATGAATAATGCCACAACACAGATCAGTTAATGATGACCTAATGAATGATGCCACAACACAGATCAGTTAATGATGACCTAATGAATGATGCCACAACACAGATCAGTTAATGATGACCTAATGAATAATGACACAACACAGACCAATTAATGATGACCTAATAAATAATGCCACAACACAGACCAGTTAATGATGACCTAATAAATAATGCCACAACACAGATCAGTTTATGATGACCTAATGAATAATGCCACAACACAGCTAGTGATGACACAAAAGAATGATGACACAGCAATTTAATAAATCAGCAAAATTCACACACTATAGTTTGATACCAAATATAGATCAAGAAGGGATAAGCGTCTAAGAAAATGGAGGGATGTTTACAGCCAACAAGCAACTGGGACCATCAGCACCCATTCGCCGTTTTATCAGATAGACTGACCACCTTTGAATTCTTCTGCAGTAAAGTGATGTTTTTTTCAAAATAATTTAGCACAGCTTAAAAATAATGTACGTGTTGCAAATCATCCGTTCTTCTATCTTGCGCAAAGTTCTGAATCAATAGTAACACATTTTTTTGTTTTCGTTTTAAAAAAATAAATGCATTTCTATCCAGCTAGACTAAGAAAAATTTATATTATTTTCTTAACTATCACTGTCATCAACCATGACATTTTAGTCTGAACAACCAAGACGATAGGCCATTATTCTTGGTAGGGGTTGCAAATGAATCGGACCTGAGGATTAAGTGAGACCATGACACCACTATTAGAACCGTCATACTCTGGTATAGTGGAGGACGGCAAAAGAGGTCGAATTAAAACAACTTTGCGAAGAATCGTATAGACCGTAATGAAAATCATGAATGAGAGGTGAGAACACTGAGCTAAGGAAGCCCGTAGACCGACTGATAGGGGAGCGAGTTTCACGATGCCATGGAAGACACAATTAGGCGTGATGGACATTGCCTGATTCGTCAGTCTTGCTCTAAGTGTATAAGACAGGAGAATTGCAAAAAGATTATGAAAACGGCAATAAAACCGTGATTACTTGAGGAAACATACATAGGAGAGCACAACATCCATCAAAGTAAATTATAATTGGAGTCAATGAAAGATCAATTAGCGTCTAGCCTTCCGGGCACGATCGATATTGGATTACGAAAATGTTTTTTTACGAAGACATATTTTACTGCTTCTTATAACTGATAACTGGCTAGAAGAATGTCACCTCTGCACTTTGGATAGAGCCAAGGGTTATCGGTTTTTATGGGAAAGTCTGAACATGAAAATTCGTCTTTTTCTTCGAAAACTGTCATGGCTCAACTAGAATACATGATATTTATAGAAAGCAGCAGCGATCCTGATGTCAGTATTACTGTCACACATCCTGTCATGAGTGATTCTTGTGACATCTTCATGTGTTTTTGTTTTCATCACATCTTAGCTTTCACTGTTATATACACTCTGCGATCAATCTGCCAGTGCTGCAGCTACATAGAAGCTCTCTTTAGTTTGTTTTAATCATGACAGCACAACCTGTGATTGCTTGTTTCAAGTATGAAGATTACAACATGTTCCCTTCCGTTAAGCTCTTAATCATAACATGATATCTGTATCGGTGTGCCAAAATGTTTGCACCTTTTCTTGACAAAATGTCAAAGTCGCCATTGTCAAGAAAGCTGCAACAGCAAGCATGTCTATTGTATCCCAGGTTATTTGACATGGGACAGACATGTCACAGACTGTATACATGAAAGTCAAATGTCATGTAACAGCGTCCATGATCAGCAACATTTGCAGCACTTCAGATGTCTGGTGTCATTTAATTCCATAATTCTGGTCTCATTCTACCTCTACTAGTCGTAATCTGTTTGGTTCCTGTTATCACATGAATGTGTGGGACTTCATTTTGGAGAATGTGTCCAATGAACCGATCATGACAAGTGTTTAGTTCAGTTAGCAAATATATGTAAGAGTTGCTGACATGATCTCCTCTGTTTCACGCAGGTCTTGTATTGCTTCAGTTTCACATCCACCGACAACGAAACTTTGAAGAATGCCCATCGTTTCTTGACGCTATTGATCTGAAGCAAGAAATGATGGGAGGAACAGCTGACGGTCGGTTTGGTTACCAGTCTACTGAACTAAGGAATACACGCCTTCACATCCTTGTTACGGAATAGACTGTATTGTATCCTGTATTATACAAAATATACCTTGGGAACAGCGTTTCAATTCCAGAGTCAGGCAGCTTTTATTACTCAGTAAAAGCCACTGAGGGATTGCTGTTTTTGGATGGAACCTGCTGCTGTTATCTGAACTGAGATTCTTTAAACATGTCTGACAGTTTTTTTTTTATTACCGAACCCAACCTTTCTGTAATCTTCTAAATGCAGCATGTACGTGTCTGAAAATAAAGTTGTATAAGATGTCAATTGTGTCTGTACCGTCTTCGGAATATCATTGACGTATCTGTAAAGGCACTAATCTCTATTAGCAAAAGTGTCAGAAAATAAAATGTTATGAATCACGATTGAGTTAACCCAACCATAAATAACTA
This sequence comes from Ariolimax columbianus, assembly GCA_036924085.1. Taxonomy (NCBI): domain Eukaryota; kingdom Metazoa; phylum Mollusca; class Gastropoda; order Stylommatophora; family Arionidae; genus Ariolimax; species Ariolimax columbianus. The sequence continues at coordinate 131,879,779 of JAVGWX010000002.1, forward strand.
CATGGCACTGCAATAATTTGGGTAGGGAACATATGACTACCTCATGGAATTGGAAACCTTGCACAATAATGTACCTAACAATCGTTAACGGCCGCGTGTGCCCTTTACCTGTGCATGACATTGGTGCACATACTTTCACATCGCTAAGGTAATCGGAAAATCTACGAAATGGATACACAATTCTTCAGGGAGATCCTTGTAATAAGATACAAGTATAATTTGTCCAATCCTAGCGTACGCAATGTAACTCCATCAGCGCAACAGGCCGTGGAAAACATATTGTGACAATTGTAATCAAAAACACGCAATCTGAGGGATGAAAACAGACAATTCATAATACTGAGAGATGTAATGCCACAGAGACCATATTTATATCAAGGGAAAGAATACAAAAAATGCACACGAATGGAGGAATAGTTGAAATTACAAACTACGAAGTCGTTCCATGCCCTACCGGTGTAGGTGTCCGACCTCCAAGGACTGCGCTTCCCCTATTAACTTAATCAACTCGTCCTGGATACTTCGACGAGATCAATCTACGCATTGTATACAAATATCCAAATTAGTGAGGTCCAGACTGGCCTGAGTCTGACAATTTTCTAACAGTTCAGGCAAACGAATGGTCAGAATTACACCAGGGGTAATTACTGGTTCGGGGGAGACAAATCCACAGGGGCTTTTCCTGTCGCCAGTCTTAATTGGTGAATTTTGATTGTGGGCCAATATGGTGTGTGCTTCTTTATTGTGAACTGTCAGTCCAAGTTGTAAATTCCTGCCGGAATCTAGACACGAGAAATGACAATAATTGAACTTTCCTACTTGTTAGCAATATTTATTGTAAGTTATTTTTCTTTTTTTTTAGCAATTAAACGCAATTATGGGCACAATATATGTAATGGATGTCTATTGACGCTTAACGGAAATAGGGAGCGAAGAGTAATCTTAAAGTTAGGTGCGACATACTAAACAAGATCTTGCCTTATTTCTTCAAAGCGTTAATGGAGACATACTGTGTCAGAGTATACTGGTCAACGAGATGTTGGTCTACACTGTGGCCTCAGTAGAGGTGAACCTATTTAGAAGATGTGTAATGCACTACAACTAGGTAGATCCATAGTAACCCCATTCAGTACGATTAAGGATGAAAAATGAGTTAATGTAACCTGCTAAGAAAAGATCGTCAATTTAGTGGTTTCAAGCAACCACATATTAAAACAGTTTTAATGTTACACTTTTCTCTATTGCTCTCTCTTCCTCTGTCGCAATCTTGCCCTTAATGACTCTCTAGTTCTGTATCTGTGTTGCGTTCTTCATCGTTCTCATTCTCTTTTACAATAACTGCTAGGATAGGGCAGCTTGTGTTCTGGTTCCTGAGGCCCACGAACAGCAGGGCGTAGAAGTAGCAGAAACTTATCTCAGAGATAACTCTGATAACTATGTCATTACACTGGGTTGAACAATGCTCTGGGGTGTGCCGACCAGCTCTATTCGTTACAGACATGTCTTGTATAACTGTATATGTAAGCGCAGTACTCATTAACAGCTGCGTAGACTGTAGGGTGTCTAGATCGAGAATTGATTGCAATCCCTTTGCTGCATGAAAAAAATCGCTTGCGTAGAACATGCGTGAGTAATACGGTAATATTTATGTTTGCGTTTCTGTCTCTCTGGCTGACTGTCTCCATTTTTCATTGTTTATATATATATATATATATATATATATATATATATATATATATATATATATATATATATATATATATATATATATATATATAAATATTGTATGTCTTTTTGCGTCAGAATGTCAGAAAGCTAGTCTGTTGCAGAGATGGCGGTGGCTGCATCTGCCTTGAAAGGGTATCGTCTTACATGGCTGATTTTGCCGATTCTCGATTGGCAGGGACGACTGCAGTGTAAACAGAAAAAGTTCGATTAGTGTGGTATAGGCTGATTTCTTTTGCGTCGTTTGTCTTCCATCTTTGTCATCAGAACTAGCTCAATGCCCGTTCTCAAGGTCGCACTCCATGCAGCTCTATCCTCTGCGAGCTCCTAACAGGTATTTGGATTGATTGTAAAATCGTTCTTTGTACTTTTGCAAATGTGCTTGTATCTTAATGTATGCCTTCATTGTGATCTGGTACCCGATATGAGTTCACCCACGAGTAACTGCTTCGGAATACGGGTATTTGACATTCGTTTCATGTGAACCAGCAATTTTAGTCTCTTGTTGCTCTGAGTAAAAAACAGGAAAGATATATATATATATATATATATATATATATATATATATATATATATATATATATATATATATATATATATAATATCAATCACTGTACATTTCCATGAAATAAAAAAAGCAATATGAAATGTTCTAGCGTCAAATACACTCATGGCATATTACTCAGCATTTTACTCCATGCAAAGCTGTAACATCTAAGGTTCGCTGGGATAAACGAGGCAGTTCATAATTGATCTAGTTTCAACAAACGAAGAAGCAGCACTAAAAGGAAATATTGGACGCATGTATAACATCACAAGACAACTATGCAACAAAGAGCCAAAACAGAAACCGTTATCAGAGACGAACAAGGCAACGGTCTTACTTTGGGAAAATAATATACGTGATGCTGGGCACACGGTATTAGGGAGTTTTTAAATAGATCGCAACCAGCAATAACTACCTACTACAAACACTACACCTACTACAAACACTCAACCTACTACAAGCACTCCACCTACTACAAGTACTCCACCTACTACAAGCACTCCACCCACTACAAGCACTACACCTACTACAAACACTCCACCTACTACAAGCACTACACCTACTACAAAAACTCCACCTACTACAAGCACTCCACCTACTACAAGCACTGCACCTACTACAAGCACTACACCTACTACAAACACTCCACCTACTTCAAGCACTACACCTACTACAAGTACTCCACTTACTACATCCTTCCAGCTACTACAAGCACACCATCTACTACAGGCACTCCACCTACCGCAAGCACTACAACCTACTACAAGCACTTCACCTACTACAAGCACTACACGTATTTCAAGTACTAAACCTACTACAAGAACTACACCTGCTACAAGCAGTACACTTACTAAGTCATTATCATATTATATGTTTGCACTATTTGAAATGTAGAAAGTTAAAGAAACACAGGCGACTGGCTACGACGGAATTACTAGGGGAATGTTGAAAGCAGCGCATGGTTTACCTCTCACACAGGTACTATCGAATCGTCAATGTATAGAATGATGAAAATATCTCCCTCTCCTCGTCTCCAATGGAACAGTGCTATCAAAATATGAAAGAGCGGTGACCTATAGGATTGCAACAACTAGCGTGACAAAACACACTTCACAGCGTAGGAAGAAACTAGTAACAGTGGATGGACAAAAAAGAATGGGATATGCTGGCATTAGATCAAAACGATGAGACACAGATCAAATTATCAGCCTTAGGATATTTATTAAAGACTGTGGAATAGCAATATTCACCTGCCATCAACTTCTAAATGGGGTTTGACAGTCGAAACCTCTCATTACTTTGGAAAATCTTTAACAATTGTAGCTGATCATCCAAAGATACTCGTATGAACGCCATAAAAGCACCGTACACGTGCACAATGTTGTTTGCGGACCTATGCTGATAGAAAAAAGGATATGGTTCTATATAGAAACAAGAGTAAATCAAGGCTGCATTATGTTTTCACTTTTATTTAGTATAACCATAGACTGGATAATGTCTAACTATGCCCAACCATTGAGGCATTCAATAGACGAATGGTAAGACCTTAGAAAAGTTTCTCTTCACTGGTGATGACTCTTTTTTGTACACTTTTTGAGGGGGGGGGGGGACACTGGGCAAGAAAAACCCATTCTGTCAGCTATCCGAACTAATAAATGCTTCGAAAACAAAAATCATGAATCTTAAAAAGTCGCTGAAGACAAAACGAATTGGATATAATTACAAAAGGTAGAACATTTCACCTACTTTAAAAACAAATAAGTAGGGGCTGCACAGACGCGTATTCAATCTGAGACAACTAAGCGAAACAAACATCGAAAACGATGGGAAATTCAACGTGGCTTTCATAAATCAAGAAACGTGTTTCGATAGAGTATACATAAATAAACTATGGGCCATTCTAGACGACTACGGAATATAGGGCATCTATTAGAGAATATTAGAGCTCTGTACCAAGCGTGTCAAAGTATAGTATGAACATCAGATGGTCTGACTGAAACAATGGAGATAAAAACCGGGGCGAGACAAGGGTTTGTGTTGTCGCCGCTACTCTACAGCACAAATATTGACAGAATAACGCTGGAGGCAAAATTTGAACATTTGCCAATAAATGCAGAGGAGATAGAGGCTGATCAGTTAAATGAACTTTTTCCAGACGATCAATGTCTACTTTACGAGAGTGAAGATGGTCTGCAGCAACATCTGACTGCGCTCAACTCTTTGTGGTAAAGATACAGTATAAGAATTAACACATCCAAAACAGAAACTATACAGATAATCAGATCGCCAGAAAACTTGAACATTATGGTAAACGGGACCAAGATCAAACGAGTGCAGGAGTTCAAGTACTTGGGCAGTGTGTTCACACAGGATGGAGGTTTGAATAGAGATATTGAGATCAAGTACCAGAAAGCAAATGCAATTGCATACCAGCTGTCACCATTATTGATCAACAGTATATTTATGCCAACTCTCTGCTACCAGTCTCAAACGTGGACTTCAACCGAGAGAGACAGAGATAGAGAGAGAAAGAGAGAGAGAGATTACGACATGTGAAATGAGATGCCTCGGGAAAACAATCAACGTAACTAGGAGAGACAGCACGCGCAATGGACATGTGAGAAGAATAGTTGAAGCAAGACCTTGCAATGAAAATAGTGAGAAAGAGAGAACCAATTGGTTCGGCCACTAAATGAGAATGCAACCTGACAAACTACCCCTGTACGCTTATAACGCACGACAATGGGGTTTTCGTAACTGTGGCAGGTCGAGAAAGAGATGCATAGAAAATTTTGCAGATATTCGAAATCGTCATGGGATAAGGACTACTTCAGCGACGCGTCTGTCCCTGGGCAGAAAACTACTACTCCACACGTCGCCACAAGTGGATAAGATAAGACAAGACAAGAGAAGACAACAAAATGGAGCAGAGCGCAGGCACATTACCTGAAATCTTCAGTCAAATACCTTCAGCCTCATTTCCTTTTAACCAATTAATAAGTATCTACCAATCGATCACGCTGTGCAAATATATCCAACTAAGGCTATTCAATTTCAATACAATATCAGTATTAAGATGTGGATGCATGTGGAAAGTGACCAAATCTCTTGAAAATTGGTTGAAAGCATTTTTAAAAAAAATGTCTTATAAAATGTTGAACATTGACAGGAACGAATTTAAGACAAACAAACAAATTATATTTGAGCCCAAACAACAGAAAACGTTGGGCATATCTTAAAATGAACAACAACAGACTTCCAATCAGAGAGATTTTGTGAAGACCAAATGCAAAAAGATAGAGGAGCAGGCGAAGAGAGATACTGGACGGGACAGTCACTAGAGAGGTCACAATGATGGATCTCATCAACATTTTGAACTATGGGAGGCATCAGTGCAACGTATTTGGCTCTGAAAGAGGACACATATATGCACACACATACACACTCCCACACACACATACACACTCCCACACACAGACACATAACTATATAACTATTTATTATTGTATCATTAATGCGGTAGTTAAAGAGAATACGTGCATGAATAATTCACTCTGCAAATCTTGTGTTAAATAAACACTGTTTTTCACATTTTCTGAAATCCTCTCATCGAGGCAGTGTACTTATCTTCACCTATCATAGAATAGCTCTCCCATTACAATCCCGGGCAGCGTCTACGCCTAAGACTACACCGTTAATCGTGTGTCATGTACGTCGAGTTGATTCAAAATAATGTCACATTTTCCGAGAACACACCATCCATGACTGCTGTTTATCTCTTCTCTGTGATGAACCTGGGATTATAGAATTATGTCATAAACAGCCATGATCTGTCAAGCACGAATGTCTTTATGCTAGCTTCTGTTGTTGTGTCGGAGTATCTCTGCCTTAATCTAACACAGCTACGGTACTCAAAAGTTAGTTGTCATTTGAACGTGATGCTTGAATTGATACATCGTGTGCGGTATGTTACGGCTACTGACATCCACATTCACTTATAACTTGCTTAGTCGTGTTCGTTGTGCGGTGACAGATCGCGTTACATCGACACGTTCCTCTTACACATGCGTCACCCCACTTTCCTGTCCATGTAGTTCTCTGGATGGTTTTTGTTGCCGTGGATTTAATTCACCTATTCTCGATGTTTCTTTGCTGTGGTGGGCTACATACCGATGCGCACTTGAGCAGGTGGACCAGAGACCTCATGTCTGTAGTGCAAGACAACATTTTTCAGAAGTTAGTTCACCAGTATGGTGATTACACTGTGGATCATCACCCAGTGTGCCGGACTGCTGAGACAGCCTGTTTTCAGGAAGCCCAACGCTTGCGAGGATTATAAAGAAAAAACATTGCAGAAGAACGGATTAAATTTACTGCATGTCCCACGGACGACACATAAATAAGAATGCATCTCCACTCGCTGTGTAATGCCTTAATGCCTTATACGGAATTATGTGATAAACACTATAAAGAACGGTTTTAAACAGTGTTCCATAATATATAATGATGTTCCTTATGTTAATTTCACATTCCAATAACATAAATATTACTACCCGCATTGTGCTAACAGTGCCAGAATCGGACATTAACAAACAAAGATAATAGGAACATCGTAACAACATAAATGAAATGCTTGTGTAGAATGTTTGGAGAAACAAGAATAGATAGAATCAGAAATAACGACATTAGGAAACAAGTAGGTACAACACCTGTGCTAGACATCATCAAATGACAGCACACCAAAATGGCTCGGCCACATGGCACGTCAAACACCTGATAGTATCCCTCAGAAAGCAATGCTGCAGAGATACAAAACTAATGGCCGACCACACACAGATGGAGAGCAGAAATAACAGACGCATTACAGATCTCCTTGCACATACTAGGGTCCGATCAAGAAACTTCTTCATAACCTGACGATTCAAGGGCCAATTAGGACAAAAGTGAAAAGAGAAAACAGAAGAAGAACCGTTCCAAAGTCTTAAATATTAATACACAAATCCTATAGAGTCTATTATTATTATTATTACTATTATCAAGAGAACTGTTTTAGTGGGGTGTCTGCCAATGATATCACCGTTTTAGACGTATGATTAAAGTTATTCAGACAAGCATATTATTGAGACTTCAGAGAAGCACACAATTCACAACGCAACTTTAGTGACGTTTCAGGGGGTTAATATAAATAGTCAAATTATTTTGGTTGTGTTTCAATGTTATATAGTGTCTGTATCGGCATTTCACGATTTGGTATTTAATGGAAATAATGTATACTTGTACTTCTTAGTTATAGTAAATTTAATACCATATGTTTAGTGACGTTCAAAAGGTTAATTAAATTACCATATCTATTTATGTGATGATACAAAGTTTATTATATTATCAATCATATTTGGTTGTGTGTCAAATGTTATTACAATTAGAAACATAGTTGTGCTTGAAATATTATAACAATTAATATCGCTAGTCTGTGTTTCAAAAGTTAAAACAATTAATATTAATATTTTAGCTGTAAGATGACATTAATTTACCTGTTTTAGTTGTGTTCAAGTTATAAATGAAATTTGTATATCAATTTTAGAATTTATTAAAGATAATACAATTAATACAACGATTTTCGGTATTTTTCCAAATGTATAACATTATCACGACGTATTTATACATTTTTAATGGCAACAATATTGAAAACATTCTTAGCATTTCTCTATAGTTCTAAAAAAGACTTTTTCGAACCTCAGATAACAATCTTCAATGAATAAAGTCTAGCTTGCACACTGCGCTGTGATTGCCTGGGGCGATCTTTTATCTTTCTCGTTTACGACCCCTGTGGACCTCATTAATGGAAACGACCACCTAATAGCGGTTTTGCAAGAAAAAGAATGCCACTATTTATTGATCAATGAGTGTAGTACTTTCTCAATGCTGATTTGACATTAACTCAGTCCCTTCTTTTCTGCTATTTATTTAAATGGGACCATAACTTTGCCATTCTTATTAATGTTAAACAGTCTATTTATTTTTCCTTCTACATGTTATCATATTATTTACAATGTTGAATACGTCAAATAAATCATATCAAACTACCGCCACTCCATTTGTTGACGCATCGAGCAGGAAGTGTCAATAATGGATTAACGTGATCTCTCAATAACGTGATCTCTCTACTTAGTGATATTGAACATATCAACATAACATTGATATGACTTCTTATACAATTTATGTATTTATATTTATATATATATATATATATATATATATATATATATATATATATATATATATATATACCATACACAGTTCTAGAAGAGATTAACATGATAGAAAAGGAAGGATACAGGCATTTTTATCTGCGATCAAGTGTTAGGGACTTTGACGAGAGAGGCACTTAAACTGCCTAGCCAATCAAATGTTACTGCTATTTAAAGACCCTATTTTCGCATCGTGTGCTTGCGAAACTTGAAATGGAAATACAGAATTGTAAAACTGTAACCTGTCAGGTACGTAGTAAGAGCTGGCTAGAGCAGGGTTAGGAATGGTGTAGAATACTCATTTTGTATCAAGAACAACAAGTTGAACTCTACAAGACACGGCAACAAGATATCCAAATGAGAAGACGTTATTTCGCGATGAGCTGAAGACGTTTCTTTGGTTACGAAAGTTCGTCTCACATCCATTGGCGCAATTGAAAAACTCGTCTGGTGACTTTCTGGCTCTAATGTAATGAACTTTTTCTCAGTAATACACAGCTATGGGGATTACAGTGCTGATCCTCACCTAGTTGGCTAGACTGCTAAAACACAACCTGTTTCCAGGAGTATGAACCAGGACGAGAGATGAGGTTATATCAATATGTTTCTCCTGAACGTCTTTGATCCCAGAGTCTACGTCAAAAACCAGTTTACGTGTTTTCCTGTTATTGATTATTTGTATATAAAGAGGTATGGACTGAAAATTGCAGGATCCATACATATAACAAGGGAATACACACATTACGCCTCTATGCGAACTCCAACAACATAATTTTACATATGGTGATGTTTGCTGTTCATAATGTTTTCAGCAATCGTTATTATTCTTCAACTGCTTTGTTTTTTCTCATCTCCCGCTACCAAGCACTTAACAGGACTATCTAAGTATCAGGTACGGAGAACGAAATTAGTTATGTCCCTAGTTTACAGCTTGACTGCAATATTTGCACTTTTCGGTTCGACACATCCGTCTAATCATTTAGAGCAGTTTTTAATTTCATTACAACAACAACAAATAAACCGCACTTGTTTACATGACTATGACTATCGCTGCTAATATAATTGATCCGAGTGGTTTGTCGGTGTCTTTGTGTAGGACAAGGACAAGAATAGCACCACTGTCCCACAAAGACTATGTCGTAAGTGGTGACTAACTGTGTCACATGGTATAACACAGGCTATAGTTAGGTGGTTTGTTTAGAGCAGCATAGATGGCGTCTAACAGGCTGCAGGTCTACTTTTCTGTAGTGGTTAAGTCTATTAAGATGGATTCGCACATCAGTTAACCACCCCCCGCGGCACTTGTTACAACGTATCGGAATAATAAGCTGCTCGAGCCTAGTCCGCTAAGCTGGAAATCATCCTTCAGTCTACATGCAGATCATACCAGAGCTGGGACCTGCACTGGGGCATCTACCCCTGTAGAAGTACTGGTCAACTAAGAACGACTATTATTTCTATCTCTACTACTACCAGTATTACTACAACAATACTTTTACTAATATTAGTGCTACTACTATTACTTCTACTATTACTACTACTATTACTACTACTATTACTACTACTATTACTACTACTATTACTACTACTATTACTACTACTACCATTATTACAACAACTACAACTACTACTACTACTATTACTACTACTACTATTACTACTACTATTACTACTGCTGTTACTACTACTACCATTATTACAACAACTACTACTACTACTACTACTATTACTACTACTACTACTACTACTACTACTATTACTACTACTACTACTGTTACTAATGTCCCTGCCGGTGAGTCTATATAATAGCTACAACAAGTACTACTATTACTACAACTATAATTACAACAACTACTACTGTTACTATTACTAACACTATAACTAATATTACTACTGCTACTACTACTTCTTCTACTACAACTACTACTTTTAGCACAGCTCAGTATGCCAATACTACCACTACGACTACTTTCAATTATACTACTAACACCATCATGCCAGTTTGATAATTTTATTCATAACGAAAGTAGCCGCTTTCAAATTACTGTTATCCTTTTCAAACAAAATTATATTCTCACTTCTAACACTCCCCTCCCCCTTTTACTCCCCACGCCGTCCCCCCAGTCCGTCTGTGTCACGTCATTCAAGAAGTACCAGCGTCACATTATAAATAACGCTTCTTACATGTGACTTCGCTGTCTGCCTGTCCCTGTATCTGTCTGTCTCCCTGTCTACATCCTTCCGTCGTTAAACAACCAAGTGACACAAGACATGATATGTCAGTATACAAGTAAATACCACGGATTCAAAGGCGACGATATTCACCGTTTGATAATGGGAGTTACACGCCAGAATATGAAAGGCATTGCATGCGATAAATCTGTGTTAACGGATGTGCGAAATATAGTTTGCATGTGTTGTATAGAAGCAGTAAATAGTGGACAATCACCAACGGCAGGAGATGGTACTTACATTGGAAGCAACAGCAATAATGTTTTAAATAATTAATCATTTAATTATAATTAATAATTCATAGTTTAAAAATAAGTGAATAATTCAAGGGACACAAAAGAAGCGTAACAGAAATGACATGAGGTAGCATTATCCGCGGAGACAACATATTGCCAACATTATCCGCGGAGACAACATATTGCCAACATTATCCGCGGAGACAACATATTGCCTACATCAAAACAGAAGAGCCATATGGGTCAGGGGGAAGTGTTATGAGAGGTAGTGTCGATGTTGGCGTACCATAAACTGATCATAGTAGGGAAACCTAAGTAGCGAGATCTGATTCAATGAGTGGGCTGCGGTTGTCTGGGATAGAATGGCATGACACTTACTGCTGGGTGAGGGCATGTCAGCAGGGAAAAGTCTAGCGGCTGCACACTTCAGAGCTGCACTTTCGCTAGGTCTATCAAGCCGTCTACAAATATAATACGAATAGTCAAATAAGAGTCCGGAAAGCAGACGAAGGAAAACGGACTGTAGAATGAAAGCATCGCTTTCAGAATCCTGGTTTTAAGAACCATAATTTAACTGCTTGGTCGAACACAAGTATTCCAGTTAGACAGTTATGAAAATATGGCTGTTGTATTAGTCTGCATCGATGGCACAATTGTTGGGAATAGAGTAAAAGAAAGAGAGAGAGAGATAGAGAGAGAGAGAGAGAGAGAGAGAGAGAGAGAGAGAGGACAGGGCCATGAAATACTGAATCAAACCAGTTGACCATTGAATTGATAAAAGAAATAGTTGGGTCTGGGTATTCTTGAGATTCATGACCGTCTACGACAGTCGGTAGCGAACAATGTTGTGAGGAAAATTGATGTGAAATAGATACAGATTATTTATCTTCTTTGTGCGGGTCTTCGTCTTTTTTTTATCAGAATGCATGAGCAAACGTGTTATTCACTGCTAGATGCTGTATTCCACGCGTCGTGTACTACATGTTGAGGTCTGTCTGTGGGCAGTGGTCAGGAAACAGGGGAACACCACTATAATGGAGCTCAAATGAAAATGCTGCTGGTAACGAAAGACATAACAAAATACATTTAAGTCTACAACTAATGATTTAAGAGCAGTACTCTGTCAACTATGACAGCAGTCCGCACCAAAAAGAGTAGTGGTACAATGGGTTCCATCCCAATGTAACATCCAAGGTAACGAGGAGGCAGACAGACTGGCAAAAGAAGGTGCAAGACTACCACAACCAGATACTAGTGTGACATACTAAGAGTCAAAAACGCTTATTAGAGCTAGATACATGACCAAATGGGAAACAGAACATACTGGCTACACAATAAACGATGCCTATTACCAGTTGAACAGAAGAGAGCAGGTCGTGGTCTTCAGACTTCGCACTGGCCACAATAGACTAAGGTACCACCTATTCAACAAATTAAAGATAGGTGGCACTGACGAATGCCCGTGTGGTACCGGGAAAATGATCGCTGAACGTTTGCTGTTTGCATTTTGCTGTAAACATTTCTGTTACCTGAACTGTTTGTATTATAAATAAAAACGCACAAGAAACTCGAAAGTTCTTTCTGTGAAAAGCAATATTTAATATAGATTAACCATGGACTATTAAATGAATATGTGAATCATTGTAACAATTTAATAGTATGTAAATAACTGCAACATTCTAGAGGTTTTTGGGGTGAACATAATAGAACCATTATGTATTAGTAGCATGTCGTAAGAGTCGACTAACGAAGGATGTGCAATCTCGCCCAATGCTATAAAACAAAACTAAAATTATTGGTTGATAACTATTAACATTTTTTGGTTAGTTTTTAAAGTAGCAAGTCTTGTGAAGAACGTTGCTTCCTTCAACCTCCAACCTATTTGGCTGTTATAAGTTTCTTGGTAATGTTTGCAGTACGGTAGGTTGGCATTACTTTCCGTGCGTGGATGAGGAAAAAAAACCATGTCGGTCAAACTGGACACGACCATGATTGGGCCGACTAACAATAAAAACTGATAGAACATAAAAAAAACGGGGACAATACAGTTTAACACGTCTGGGTTCAGATTTGTTATCAAGGAATTAAAAAGGGCAGCGGCAAAATAGCAAATAGGGAAATAAATAGAAAAGGCTGTCATTACTCCACTTATTGCCATTGCTGTTGGCCACAATGGGGCTTTTTAGAAATCCCGCAGTCCCTACGTGTTTATTTCATTTTCATCAGCACTCTTCAGATAGTGCAAAAACTACACCTAACCAATATTTTGAACTGATGTCCAATTTGTTAAGAGAATACTTACCTCTCAGTCTCACTTTCCTCGTTAAACAAATTGCTGTTCTAACTCGCAGGTTGTGTAAGAAACATAGTTAACAAGGTGCATGAACACTTAAAGGAGACGACTTAAAGTTTCAGGACAATGTAGTATATACATAATATACAAAGGACTGTAGGACAACTCAATTATTATAGAAGCACACAACAAAATTGCGCTAAAATAAGAAAGGAAACGTAACTGTTATATATAATCATAATTTTATATTTATCAAACACATGAAATCCACATGTTATCTAACAACGTCCGGTATATAGCGGTTTCTCAGAATGGCAAAGATAACTGGTCAAATGTATATGCTCATTTGGTAGCATTTGTGCAATAATTCACAACCAACCAAACCCCCCCCCCCCCCCCCCCGCCCCACACACACTCACTTTAAAAAAAATAATAACTTAACGAGCAGGGAAGGAAGACTAACGTGTGGTCAAGCATAACATACTGGTCAGCCATGTTAGTCAGGGTCAGGGAAAATATACTGGCCAAGACCATCTACTCGGCTTCCTCGCAGCCTTTACTGGAAACGGCGTTTACAGGACAGCCTGGCTAACGAGGTGTGGGATCGATGGTATTCCCGTAGTAGTGAGCGATACGCAGATTTAGCAAAGGATATTACAACCGCCTGGAGGACCCCGGTTTCCCTTTACCAGCACGCTCGGATGTGAGGAAAGCTACGACACCCCCCACCTTCTTCCCTCTTCCCCCTCACTTAACTTCCTGGTCAGGGCGCACAAAAGAACAATCCTACTCATTGTAGACACGGAACAACAACAACAACTTAACGATAAACACAACTACTCTACTTCCGTACCTACACAGTCTATTAAAGCGCGACTGACGAACGCTTACACAGGTAGACACATTCCATATCGACACATTTCCTACTTATCCCTAGATAGAAACCGTGGTCAATACGCCTCAAGGATGTTTCCAACGCGCTGTTAGATTTTTCGCACTCTGGTAATCGCGTGTTGTTATCATATTCCGAAATCGCAAACAGACGAGTTTGTCAACACTGGTTCCACATTTCTCAGTTTATAGTATAATAAGTAAGAATATATATAGCAGTTCAGTCTCATCTTTGTTATCTTCATTCCCTCGAATTATTTGCTCTCACTATTCTGTTTCGCACGGTGTACTTTTTCTAAGGTTGTTGGTTTATCTTTACTGACGCAGAACTCTCCCATACCTCCGGGCATTTCACACGCTGTCCTCTACATATGTCAAAGAAATACTAAATGCGGATTTATCAAAAAGTGATTGAAAAAGTAATCTGCGAACATTACAAGATATATTGATTTGCAAGATTTAATAACACCTATTTCTACGACATCAGAATAACAAGAAGACGAACCAGATACGTTCTTCATATCCCTTTGTGCAGTTTCGCATTGACGGTTCATGTACGGTAGCTCTTTGCCTTGCATGACGAGGTTGCTAAGAAAGCACAACTTAGCCATAAAAGACGGATTGTCGATTGTTTCCTCTGATTCACGTGAAGACCTGGTTAGCACTACACTTATACTCTTAAATTGTAAGGCACAGTGGACTTTGGAAGTATGCATTTACAACACAAACATGATGATGTATGTGATGTTAGTAATATCTTCCAGATTAATAGTATAAACAATGTCAGTGATGATAAGTGGTGTGTATAGTGTCGATCACTCTCAGTGGTGTGTCTAGTGTCGATCCCTCTCAGTGGTGTGTCTAATGTCGATCACTCTCAGTGGTGTGTCTAGTGTCGATCACTCTCAGTGGTGTGTCTAGTGTCGATTACTCTCAGTGGTGTGTCTAATGGCGGTGAATGACCCTAAGTGGTGTGTCTAATGGTAGTTAATCTAAGTGGTGTATCTAAGGTGTGTGACTCTAATTGGTGTGTCTAAGGTGTGTGACTCTAATTGGTGTGTCTAATGTCGGTGACTCTAAGTGGTGTGTCTAAGGTATGTTACTCTTAGTGGTGTATCTAAGGTATGTGACTCTAAGTGGTATGTCTAATGTCGGTGACTCTAAGTGGTGTGTCTAAGGTATGTGACTCTAAGTGGTGTATCTAAGGTATGTGACTCTAAGTGGTATGTCTAATGTCGGTGACTCTAAGTGGTGTGTCTAAGATATGTGACTCTAAGTGGTGTATCTAAGGTATGTGACTCTAAGTGGTGTGTTTAATGTCGGTGACTCTAAGTGGTGTGTCTAATGTCGGTGACTCTAAGTGCTGTGTTTAATGTCCGTGACTCTAAGTGGTGTATCTAAGGTATGTGACTCTAAGTGGTGTGTTTAATGTCGGTGACTCTAAATGGTGTGTCTAATGTCGGTGACTCTAAGTGCTGTGTCTAATTTCCGTGACTCTAAGTGGTGTATCTAAGGTATGTGACTCTAAGTGGTGTGTCTAATGTTGGTGACTCTAAGTGGTGTATCTAAGGTATGTGACTCTATGTGGTGTGTCTAATGTCGATGACTCTAAGTGGTGTATCTAAGGTATGTGACTCTATGTAGTGTGTCTAATGTCGGTGACTCTAAGTGGTGTATCTAAGGTATGTGACTCTAAGTGGTGTGTTTAATGTCGGTGACTCTAAGTGGTATGAATGTGCAACACAGAAGAAGGAACTTGTATACGACGTACTATATATAACCTTTTGTTTGTTTGAGAAATCAACAGTACAGTCTAAAAATGTGATTCTTCAGATATGTTCGCGTGACGTCTGAAAGCATAGGAAAGGCGACGAAATATAATCTATAGATTCAGACAGCTGTCACCTCTTTGAATATGCGTGCTTGTGCTCATTGCCTGCGACTCGCTTCTAGGAAACAATATTTGCTACTTTTAACAGTAGTGATATTCCTTTGTCACTTTAATTGCCATGGACGTCTATGTGATGCAGATGGTGCTCTTTATTGATTATAAATTCTACTTGTCTTTAACCTTTTCTCTTCCGTGCTTTATAATTTTACGTTTGAAGAAGAAGGATACCATCTGTTTAAAATGGCGGTAAAGTTGGAATATAATCAACTTACTATTGTGATATATGAAATCAATATAAATAAATATGTGTATGTCAGACATATATGTACTTCCAAAGAATGATAATCGTATCCATGCAACAACAGGCATGTATAACAATCGTATCCATGCAACAACAGGCATGTATAACAATCGTATCCATGCAACAACAGGCATGTATAACAATCGTATGCATGCAACAAAAGGCATGTATAACAATCGTATCCATTCAACAACAGGCATGTATAACAATCGTATCCATGCCCTGTTTACAGATGCCCTGGCCGTAGTTACAGCAGTAAAAAACCAGAAAAATACTGAGCTTAATGATTTAAGAGCAGTACTCTGTCAACTATGCCAGCGGTCCGCATCAAAAAGATTAGTGGCACAGTGGGTTCCATCCCACTGTAATATCCAAGGCAAAGAGGAGGCAGACAGACTGGCAAAAGAAGGTGCAAGACTACCACAACCAGATACTAGTGTGACCTACGAAAAGTCCAAAATGCTTATTAGGGCCAGATACATGGCCAAATGGGAAACAGAACATACTGGCTACACAAAAAATGATGCCTATTACCAGTTGAACAGAAGAGAGCAGGTCGTGGTCTTCAGAATCCGCACAGGCCACAACAGACTGAGGTACCACCTATTCAATAAACTGAAGATAGGTGGCACTGACGAATGCACTTGTGGTACAGGGAAAATGACCGCTGAACATCTACTGCAAAACTGCCCGATATACGAGGACCAGAGAAAGCACATGTTGACATCACCAGTGGCAACACTAGACAAGTTCTATGGCAGTGTCGACAGCCTCAGGATGACGCTGCTTTCTTCGAAAAAATACAGATTGAAGTCTGACAGCGTACGAAGAAGAAGAAGAAGAAGAAGAAGAAGAAGAAGAAGAAGAATAAGAAGAAAAAGAAGAAGAAGAAGAAGAAGAAGAAGAAGAAGAAGAAGAAGAAGTATCCATGCAACAACAGGCATATATGAAGATTTTTTTTCAAAATTTCAGTAAGCCTCCATGTCACAACGTACATTTGAAAGCAGTTTCTGACGTCATGTATGCTAATAATAGCTATTGAAACTTTCTACACATGTGTTTCAACACGATACTAAATATAGATGAGCTTTAAATGTACTTACCCGATGACGAGGAGTCAGATTGTGCGCTGGGGCAGTTGAGATCTCGTCCAGGCAAGGGCGGTAACCCTGCACCCATGTCCGAATAAAACCCTCCGTTATGGTAAGCTGGAGAATGACCCGCCTGATACATCTCCCCGTACAGTCCAGGATGGTAACGGCTCATTCCATTCAGACTTCCCAAAGAAGAAATCTGCATTTGTCTACAGTTGTTTAGATAATCGCCACCAGCGAAAGCGTTGTATGCCGCGGCCTTACTGTTCATCGGGAAGGATGGTCCTAGCTGTAGGTTGGAGTATGATGACATAGAGCAGCTGTTGTGAGGCATCAATGACTCATTGCCATAGTTTCCCCAGCCGTTCTGTCCAGAGACTGCCAGCGCGGACCTAGCAGCCACTGAGTCTTGAGTCCCCGGACTAGGGGATAGAATGCTGGACGCTGTTATAGCAGGATACAGTGACAGTCCCGCAGAGTGCGAGAGGAAATTGCTGGGCGGCTCCATTCTCATGAGAGTCTGGTATGCGCTGGAACTGGACTCCAGGTCTGACTGATGGTAGCTCACGATTGTAAGAAAATTCTTTAGACCGACAAACCGTTACTTTGTTACGACAGAAATCTATTTCTTTTCCAAGTATCTATATTTGATTGTGAATTTCTTCAGCCCAGACACGTAAGTGAATCTTTTACAAATGTGTAGAAAATTTAGAAAGTAATCAATTGTAGTTCTGAACTAATTGACGCTGAGCAGGAATCTGACGCTTAATTTGCTGACCACTTTGCCTAAGGATCAGGTGCTTATAACGTTTGAATGATACTGCTAG
Organism: Ariolimax columbianus; assembly: GCA_036924085.1. Classification (NCBI taxonomy): domain Eukaryota; kingdom Metazoa; phylum Mollusca; class Gastropoda; order Stylommatophora; family Arionidae; genus Ariolimax; species Ariolimax columbianus. The sequence continues at coordinate 131,898,064 of JAVGWX010000002.1, forward strand.
AACTATGTGCCGACTAATTGTTTATGGTTCGCACGCCCTAAAACAACCAAAAAGACGAGACGTGGTTCAAATGCCACAGCTTTGCTAGCATTATATTAAACTCAACATAATAAATGACAAGCGCTTACTGTTGCATGATCAGTAACAAAACATCAAAGTTTATGCAATATATTCCTGGATTTATCAACAAAAATATAAATAATTGTTTTTAATGTGTGCACGAAGACTTGTATTTTTTTAAATCAATATCATCTGGTGTGAGCCCGGTGTGTTTCATGTTCTACTTGTGTAACAACTTAAATAGTAACAGATCTTTATTAAGTACATTCAGTAAAATGTTTACTACTCATGGTTAACTCACGCTAAAATTGAAACATTCCATTTATTAAAACATATATTCCGAATCATTTTGACTAACTTTTTCAAAGCAAATGAACATGGTGAAATTACACGAATCTGTAATGTTGTTTTTAATAACAGCTGAGAAATATTATTTAAAGATTAAAACAACATTTTACATTGATGGTTGTAATCTCTTGTCTTAAGAGACGGTATGCGTCATCCTCATGATTACGATCGACGAGAAGACTTTTACTTGATGATCTTTCCAATTCAGACTAATCTGGTGAAAACTATTAGCAATTTATGGATGTGATTCAATTGTAGCTGTTGATACCTCTCAGGTGTTTAGTTTAAAGTCGAGGATCTCAGATATAGTCTTGAGATTTGCAAAAGTAATCTTAGTAGAACCACTTTCTATGTCCGTGTGTCTAGTCTGTGCTGTGACGTTTAGGTCAGATCTGAAATAGAGAACACTCTAATTAGAAAATAGGAATATATATTACATATATATACATATATATATATATATATATATATATATATATATATATATATATATATATATATATATATATATATATGGACACACACACACACACGAAAGTATTGGTATATAAATGTGCCTATAATCTACAATGTAGTACTTCCATTAAGTATCACATACAAATCACGATGAAGCTATTATAACACTACATTCGTTCTTTTGGATTGAATGGAGTAACATTTCTCAGTTTATACACACAAACATACATACATACATACATACATGCATACATACATACGTATATGCATACATACATACATACATACATACATACATACATACATACATACATACATACATACATACATACATACATACATATATACATACATACTTACATACATACATACATACATACATACATACATACATACATACATACATACATACATACATACATACATACATACATACATACATAAATACATACATACATACATACATACATACATATATACATACATACATACATACATACATACATACATACATACATACATACATACATACATACATACATACATACATACATACATACATACATACATACATACATACATAGGGTAGTTGACGATGTCAGAAGCACTTATGAAAGCAGTTAATTAATAAAACACGCATACCCTTCTCTCACACTGACCACATAGAACGTTATTGGGATGAAACATGGACTACCCGAACTGAGCTATATAATCAAAGATGAGAAAGATTGAAGAAAGTGATGGAGGGTTATATGAATATTTATGTTGGTGTATTTAATTGTGACGGGATGAATAAAGTAATGAAAGTGTGGCTGAGTTAATCGAAGAATGAATGTATGTATTTATAGTGAAATTTGCAGTAAGAAAGAGTGGATAGACGGCTGATTACTGAAGAGATGTACATTTACACAATTGATGGATGAATTGTTGAAGAGATTAAATAGTTTACTTTATATATATATTTATATGTATATTTACATATTAGTATATATGTGTGTATATGTGTGCAAAAGGAATAGCGCTATACATTAATTACTTTGTGAATTAACATTTGGATGAGATATGCAATTGATGTACTGGTGAATGGAGCATTGAACGTATGCATGAGTTAATTAATAAATGGACATATGGATAAATAAATGGTAGGTACATGAACAGGGAAATTTACAGTTGGAGTCATGCATAGACGTATGTATCAATTAATATATGAATGGATATACTGACTGGCAGTTGGATAAAAGACACATAGATGGCTGAATTAAAGAATGGAAGAAGGAAAGAACGCATGTCTAGATTAATATATGGATGGGTGGATGATAGCATGTTGGATGCATAGATAGACGGACAGATCAATGTAACAATAGACTTATGTGTGGATTAATTAAATGCATGGTTAGACACAAATATCGAAGATTGAAGTGCAGATCGATGGATAGAAGAATGGGCGTAATCATGACTTAATTAAGGTTGAAATATTGGTGAGAAGATGGAAATATATACTGATGGATAAAAACATGTATGTATGTGTTATAATTTATGTATGGATGGGTTAGTTTTCCAAAAAAGTAAGCCTTGCTATATCAAGTGAGGAACAAAGTCTATAACGAATCAGTCGCAATAGCAGAAGATCCGTAAACAATAGATTTATATGAAATCAAAAAAGAGAAACAAATCGCCTCTGGCAAATGCAAGAAGCCACACAGTTCAAGGAAGAGGATCTATGAAAGTGTGTGTAGGCTAGAAGAATGTAACACCTGTGCTGGTTTCAGGTATGCTACCTGTTGAAACTTTGCGTTAGCGTTCCTTTTTACCTTGGCGGCTCAGGTGTGTGAAAAAAGAAAGTAAGAGTATTATAGTCACTTCGAAAACATGTGCCAATTTGTAATTCTCTCTAATACGTCAACAGCTGGTTTTAAATGTGCATTCAGTATTCATAACGACATTATGTTAACATGTGCATTCAGTATTCATAACGACATTATGTTAACAGATTTTCAGACACATCATGACACTACTCATCAGTTTAGCTTATTTCCGGTATACAACAAAAAATAAAATAAATAGCAACTAGTTTTTTTCCTAAAGCCTTCAGTAGCAAATTGGCAATTTTATTGATTGAAAATCAAGACGCAAAACACGTCTCCTGTTCTTACGGGAAATAGCCAAAGCTCACTCATTACTACACCAAATGTTTCACAAAACAGAGTGAAATATATGTATACAACAATATAATTCGTTTGCATATTATTTGGAGGGTAAGCTAACCTTAATATGACGTGTATATTACATTGGGAACAACAGCTACATTCGTAGCATTCTTCTTCTTCTTCTTCTGCGTACACAGTCAGACAGTAACCATTATTTTTTCGAAAAAAGCGGCGGTCATCCTGAGACTCTCGCCACTACCATAGAGCTTGTCTTGCAGTTCCACTGGCAATGGCCACATCTGCTCTCTCTGATCCCCGTATGTCGGGCAGTTCTGCAGCAGATGTTCAGTGGTCATTTTACCAGTACCGCACGGGCATTCGTCGGTACACCCTATCTTCAATTTGTTGAATAGGTGGTACCTCAGTCTATTGTGGCCAGTGCGAAGTCTGAAGACAACGACCTGCTCTCTTCGGTTCAACTGGTAATAGGCATCGTTTTTGGTGTAACCAGTATGTTCGGTTTCCCATTTGGTAATGTACCTGGCTTTGATAAGCCGTTTTGACTCTTCGCACGTCATACTGGTATCTGTTTGTGGTAGCCTTGCACCTTCTTTTGCCAGTCTGTCTGCCTCCTCGTTGCCTTGGATGTTGCAGTGTGACGGAACCCACTGTACCACTACCCTTTTTGGTGCGGACAGCTGGCACAGTTTGCAGAGTGCTGCTCTTAAGTCATTAAGCTCAGTGTTTTTCTGGCTTTTTAGCGCTGTGACTACGGCGAGAGCATCTGTCAGCAAGACTATGTGGCTCTCATTTTCACTGTGTGTTGCCATTTCTTCCACTGCCGCCCTCAGTGCCTCTGCCTCCGCTCTGAAATTGCTTGTGTACTTACCAGTAGCGAATGACAGTGTTATTTTTCTGCCATTTGGTAGGTTCAGGAATGCTCCTGCCCCTCCGTTCTGTGTAGTGTTTGTTACAGAACCGTCGGTGTATGCATGGGTCCAGTCCATGCTTGGGTAGCTTTTCGTTATGAAGCTTAGGGTAGTGTCTCTCCTTTCTTTTTCGGTCTGGCAGTTTTTGTTTGCAATACCTGGTATATTTTCTACCACCTCTGGAAATATATCCTGCCTCCAAGTAGGTTTTCGTACAGTAGTGATGGGTTTTGGTTTTGTTAGTGCGTTTATGGGATCTTCGTGCATCTTTGCTTTGGCTATTTCTGCAAAGTTTCTCCGCTTTAGTTTCCCAGTTCCCAAATTGTTTAGCCTCTGGTACATAGGATGGTCCGTCAGTCTTCGGAGTTTCTCTGACTGCAGCTGGGCTCTGCAGTCTCTTCTGTCGGTCATGGATTGCAGTTTTGTAATCTTTTCAAGTTCTACAATTGGCGTTGACTTCATGCCACCTGTTATGATTCTCATGGCTTGGTTTTGAAGTTTGTTAACTTTATCGAAGTTCGCCTTCGCTGCTGTTGTCCATGCCGCGATGCCATACTCGAGAACTGGTCTCACTATTCCAGTGTACAGTTTCTTTAGTATGCCTTCGTCTGCTCCCCAGCTTGTGCCAGCAAGTTTCCTCATGATCGCCATTCTTTCTCTGGCTTTCATTCGGTTTCTCTCAATCTGACTTTTCCATGTCATGCGCCGATCAAATGTGACTCCCAGATAGGTTGGGTTGTCGTTTGGCTGCAGGATTTTGCCATTTAGGCTTAATTTGGTACTTTGGGGTTTTAATGAGAGCGAGAATATTGTGCACGTGGTTTTCTCCTCGTTTATTTTGACCAGCCATGAGTTCGCCCACTCTTCCAGCGATGTTAGGGCCGTTTGCATCCGATTTCTTGCTATGGTGAGATTCTTTTCAGAGGTCCACATAGCCAGATCGTCTGCAAACATTGAGCTATGGACTCTTCTTGGTATATTCTCTGTAATATCGTTTATATATACCAGGAAGAGTGTGGGTGACAGTACTCCCCCTTGGGGTACTCCCTGCTCGAGTATCACCTTTTTGCTCATCTGCCCTTGTACTTGGACTCTGGCCGTTCTTTGTTTGAGGTAGTGGTTGATCCACTTGTACATCTTCCCACAAACATCACTTCTTCTTAGCTTGACTCTAAGTCCATCCTTCCAGACTTTGTCAAATGCCTTTTCCAGATCCACCCAAACAGCTACTGTGTGTTTCTGTGCCTGGTAGGCATCTTCTATCTCCTGGGCTATGAGGATGACCTGGTCCTCAGTGGATCTGTGCTGTCTAAAGCCGGCTTGCTGTGGAATTAGTATTCGTTTTTCTTCCAGATGCCACATCAGTCTGGTGTTTATCATCCGTTCCATCAGCTTGCCGACACAGCTCAGTAGGCTTATGGGCCTGTGTCCATTCGGATCTGTTTTGTCCTTTCCTGTTTTTGGTACTGGTACCAGTATTGCATCTTTCCATGCCTGGGGTACAATACCCCTTTTCCAGCTTTGGTTCAGGACTGATAGTAGTTTTTTCTTCGCTGTTTGGCCCAGCCCCATCAGCATTTCGTTTGTTATCCCGTCTTTTCCGGGAGATTTCCTTCTCTTTAGTGTTCTCATAGCCTCTTCCATTTCGCGCATTGTTAGTTTGGCCATCATGTGCTCTTCAGGAGCCGTATTTATGTTTTCGTGCCCCTTTAGCTCTTCGCTAATGTCTGTATGCTTATCTGCAGGGACCTCGGTGTGGTTTGCTCTGGCATAGTGATCGACAAAGGCGTTTGCGGCTTTCTTACCTGTGATCAAGTTCTCGCCTTGCTTGATAGTAATTTGTTTATTCGTAGCATTCAAGGACATCACAATGAAGCTATATTCATTTTTATCGATATTAGGTAATGTGGGCGTAATTATCAAGGGGATGCTGGCTTCGTCTTCAACTACAGAAAGAAGGAAATGCCATTTCATTTGGGAATAAGTAATACATAGTAGATTATGGATTGAAGTATTTAAATGAAGTAAGAAAAAAGGGTAGTTAATAGTATCATTACGTATATTGCGTCTCGAGAGACGCATGGTCGGTCCCACGCTTCACTCCCAGCGCACAAAAGTCTTCATAAGACAAACCTCAATTGTCCAAGGTGGAAGATGTAGTTATTTATGTAGACAAGATGAAATATATATGGGTGCGACTTATACTGCGAAGAACGCACGATAGACAGAGCACAGCGACAGCAATATGGTACAATAAGAGACCAGGTGGACGCCCACTAACACGTTGGTCCGACTGACTTGCATCCCACAACAACATTCCCGATGCCACAAATGGGCGACTCATTATCCACTAATCTACCGCGCCCCAAGACATAGACCGATGGAAGAGAAGTTGAGACCCGGTGCGGTATAACCACCACCGAAGATCGTGTCGTCCAGTATTCCAGTAAGATTAACAAATAAGAGTACAGGAAGCAGATAATGAAAACGGAAGATAATAGAAGTTAAACAACAATGCAAGAGAAGAAATTATAGAAAATGGCGGAGAAGAGCCAGATGATGGTAAACAAGAAGGAATATGAGAAGTAGAAGACGTTATGCAAACGAAAGTGGAAGAAGCCGATGTTAAACAATAGGGAGTAGCATGTGTTAGGTTAAATCAGAGATGAAACAACTGTAGAGAAATAGACCTTATATTTCTTAGGAGAATAAATTCCAGAAAAAATGAAAAACAAATAACACAAGTAGGAGGAAAAACAAATAGTATGAGATGGTAGAAAAGAAGATGAATGGGAAATTATTGGAGAAAAATATCACATGCATACACATAAAAAATGAGTAAAAGAACTTGTCAAATACAAATGCAGTAGAACACAAAGACAATAAGAAAACAAACAAAAATTGTAAAAAACCCACATGAAATCATTGATACTAAAAAAAAACAATTTCAGAAACGGAAAAGACCAAAGAGGTAGAGCAGGAAATGAAGACGAACAAAATACCCCTCACAAAAAGAAAAGAAGTAGAAAAAAAACCAGAATAAATATACATAGACGAGAAAGAAGAAAAAGACCTTTGAAATGGTTATCTCCAGTGTTTCAAATTGCATTTCGAAATTCCCAAACAAAAATGTAAAGATGCTCTCGGTTACCTCAAACTTACTATTGTAACCCAAAAAAACCTGCTCGAACAGGCGCCTGTGTTTCCTTGCTTTGATCTACTCATTAAGAGACCTTCAGACTAGACGGAATTTGGATTCAAAGCCAGTTGGTAGTCGCACTTTTTATATTCCAGGACGTGCTGAAAAAAAGGGGCGTAGCCCCCCCCCCCACCCCTCGCTGTATTGCATTGTAATATCATTATAATAACTGTTCAGCAGACCCACCACTAGATTAATTACAGATCGATACCCACAACGTTCGATAGAATGCCGTTCACAACATGTCTCCATGCAAACGATGGCGGCGTGACGGTTGGCCAAGGTCAATAAGTTGCAGGTGACCTTGACACACACATTCGTGCATACTTTGAATAGACACAAATAAACCTGACCACGTGTTAACAACGAGAACTCCCACAGACACCCAAAGGCTCATCCTCGCATTTTGATGCTCAGATAGTGGGAGATAAAGGCGTGCTGGTCGGGTAGGTGGACACGCCTGTGACAGATAGAATATCACTTTTGGTTAAATACGATTAACACAAGTCGGCGTATTTAGAGATGGCCATGGCCTTTGTATCTTCACGGTGACATCACCGCAAGGCAAAACAAAAACAAATACAAATGTTATATACACATATTATACATATATTAATCGTTATATGACACAATACATTGGTTTAATGCACTAATCGCCACAACGTTCCAACTACCTGTGAGGCACTGGTTTTCATCATTTGCACTCCAATTTATGTTGTTATGCGTCGTCAGTTTCAGCCGCATCAATGGCTTCTTTATCTTTTGTATATATTTATGGAACTCTCATCCCTGTGTGGTTTTCAGTTATCCTCTATTTCATTTACACGGGGAGTGACATAAGAGACACTATCTTGCACCACCGATAGTTAGCATTTCCTCCTTCACTCCGTTCCTACTGTAGTTGTGTTCTTGAGATATCTCTTTATGCAACAATTCCACACGATGATGTTGTTGTTCGAAGCTATCCTTGCAGAATAAAAAAATAGAAACATTTCTTTGGTAGCTGGTTAAAGGGCTCTTCTTATATCCTCATCCCTTTTTTCTTCGTTCGTTCTCAATCTCATGTTACCAAGCTAAGACACGTGCTTTACACGTAGCAGGATTGTTGTCCAGAGAACTGAATGCGTTGTGTCTTAGTTTAGAGCTTGACTGATATTTGCACATTTTAGTCCGACACATCCGACTTGTGCAGATATTTTTTACTACCGGGTTAGGATTCGCTCGTCGAGCCTTTCTCCTTAGCCAGCCTGTTCTGTTGCAGAGGATCCATGGTCACCACGTGGAAGGGGAGAACGGTCTTGGCAGCTTTGATTCGCTGACCCTGATGCTATCAGTCGCCATCCAGCACTAGGAACTGAGACATGAGGTGGGGGATTGGTCATTATGTTTCATCTGGCCTGCAGTGCTGTTTGATCCCTTACCTTGATGAGGATGCTACCTATTTTTACACAATTGTAAAGATGATTTTAACTGCAAACTTGAATGTTACAGTGATGTTATTCTTTGCTCCATGGTATAAGCTTGTGTGAACTAACTTTGCACTGACTAGCCCCAACATTAGCATTACCTAACGTATATCCGGCTCTCTGTGATCAAAACATGCACCATTAAAGGATCACCGGAGAACAAATCCTACTTTTGGATAGCCTTATACTTAACATTACATCTGTTCCATTATATAGACGAACTCCAAAGTGTGATTGACTGAACAAACTGTTATATGCAGATTGTGATGTCGGTGTGCAAACATGAGAACTATAACGTAATTGAAGTTTTACTTATAGTAACAAGAAACAATTGTTCGTGTCACACTATGTTTTAATTCAGTTCTCATTAATACCTCATTAAATTAATCACAATCACCATTAAATAAAAACAGCTCACATCAAACTGTAAGACACATCTACCAGAAGCATGCACGACTTACGCTAGTGACACAGATATGATATTACCATACACAAACAAGATACTCTTCCCTATGTTTTAGACACGTTTCACGAGTCTTGTCAACTGACTTAATCCCAGTACAGGAGATGATTGGCAAGGTTCGGGCTTGTTCTTGACCTGTGGGTAATTAATCATTGTTACTTATACTTTCCCCCCGTCTTTTCTTTTTTCGTTCCCTTAGAAGCATGGGATCTCCACCATAGTGATTGGCAAAGTTGAAGGAAGGAAACTAACGCCAATGTGTGTATGTAATTGTGCATATCTGCTTTCATTATCTTTGTAATCCATGCTGAAGTCGCCAGCGTAAATCCTGACCTGATTTAATCGCCCTTTGCCACTTGTATAAGACAGCTTGGAAATGTCAAGTCCTGTCATTTGTAAACATATTAGAATATCTCCAGCAATGATCACAAAAACAAGCGTTATTGGCAGTACTGCTGTATTTCAACTGACAAATACGTGTTACGTCGACGGATATAACTCGGTCAGTATTGTAATTGTAATAAATTTAAAGTCATCGATGGACATGAGAACATGCGCGCATTTGTATGTTACTGGACTTAGATTTTACGCTCTCACTATACTTCAATATACACACACAAAAATATAATTAATTAATTTAGTTACACAATTCATTACATAACGAATGACTTAAGGAACTGTGCGGTAATGAGTGTTTCTTTGCTTTTGTGTTACCTTGATGCCTAACTTCGCTGTTAATGGTACGACAATTATACTCGCAAATGAAGGTTATAGAACAAAAGTATAGATAGATTAGAACATTCGAATAAAGGTAACGTCTAAGTGACAAAAATACAACGACATCTATGTTTCGACTACACGTCCTCCGCCAGAGACAAAGAACGAAACAAGTAACAAATCACAACAAATATGAAAACATGATGACAAATGAGTGTTTGAAGTTCGCCGCCATACCGGCATGTGCCAGGAAAATGTTAGACACTATATGCCAGTTATGAAATAGAATGGACCAAACAGGAAATAGCGTTGCAGAAATTGTAGCCGTAATGTCGATATCGTTTTCTGAGATCAATGAGCCATTACCTATAGATATATTTTTGTATTCACTTCTGACATTCAGTATTGCTGCAGCGGTGATCTATTTATATATGTGTGTGTGTATGTATATATATATATATATATATATATATATATATATATATATATATATATATATAGGAAACACCCTCTAAAATAACATGAAGTAGCCTGGCTTCTAGTGAGTTGGGGCGGACACTGTCGGATCTATAGAAACAATAAAGCAGATGAGCTCGGAAAGCCATAAGTGGTGACACGCAGACTCGCCATCCACAGAGCTATAAAGGAGCAAGGACATTCATCAAACGAGACATTGGGACGAAATGTAGAGACCAGCACAAAGAATACATGCCAGAAAATGGTTGCATAGACATACTTGGTAGAGATGGGCAAACAAAGATCTTCAGAACAGGGAAACTCAAAGCCCACCTTCATAGATTGGGTCCCAGAGACACCGCCACATGCAATAATGGAGCATCAGAGCAAACACCAGAATAAATCCTAGAGGACTGTCCTACTTTTACAGACCAAAGATAGCCTGGCCTGGAAGAGTGACCATGCTTGAAAAGATGTGGGAGGGGGGTGGGTGAACGGCGGAGACCTGAAACGCAGGTCTTTTTCCGTGGACGTTGCCGGACTAGAAGCATATCATCAGTTAATCGAATATGAAGAAGAAGGAGCGCATATGAAAAGATTAGAAATCGTTAGCCGGAAGTCAATACAATGGAGTTTACGATAATAACAACAATCCCACACCACATACAATTGTCCTCCAAAACGGCTCTATCAACTGCGTACGCACTATAAAAAAAAACAATGCCTATAACGGCGAGGATTGTTCTGCATCATACTATATAATTTCTTCCCCAAAAATAGCGCTATACTGCGTCACTCTGAAACTACATAAATGAGAGATACAATACAAAATGGATTTTGAGCGTATTTGTTTTTAATTCAAATGGCTTAGTTTTAAAACACGTGTCAATGTTGTGAACTGATTTGTAGGGATGGAGTATTCTTTCTCTTCTTTGCGTTCGGTTTCGTATTCTCATTTTATTTCACCAGATAGGCCGCCTCCATGACGTGACACGTCAGTCGCATGTCCACAATGGTTCCCAACAGTTGGTCTTGTATGTTTCTTTCTTCGGGATAGGTCTTCTCACGTCAGCCTTGGTGTAGTGGACATGTTCTGTAGTCTGGGGTCCTCTTTGACATGTGCATTGTGCAGTCTTTGCTGCTTTAATTGTGTGCATGTGTGCATTTTCTCTGCAATGATCTGTTCTGAGGCGAAAAATTGTGGTATACTGTTTCCAATTCAGTCTATTGGTTGGGTCCTGTGAGTATTTGCTGTTTGTTCTCTCTATCCAGTGGTGTTTATATTTTTTGTAATGTGTGCCTTGACTTGATAGTAATAGAAATGTAACGGTGGTAGTAGCAGTAGTGGTGGTGGTGGTTTTTGTAGTGCTAGTAGCAGTGATTGTGTCAGCAGAATAGTAGTAGTAGTGATAGTTTTAGCATTTACAGCAGTAGTAGTACTGCCAATAGCGACACCATGAACAATGAAGTTGTACTAGCAGTATTTGAATTAATATAATTCGTTGCAGTAGTAATTGTAGTAGTAGTATTGATAGTAGTAGTAATAGTAGTAGCACTGGTAGTAGTAGTAGTAGTAGTAGTAGTAGTAGTAGTAGTAGTAGTAGTAATTGCAGTGGTGGAAATAGTAGATCAAGTTGTAGTAGTGGTAGTAGTAGTAGTAGTAATAATTACAATAATAGTACAAGTTGATGTTGTTGTAGTAGTAGTAGAAGATGTTATTGTTATTGTTGTTGTTGTTGTTGTATTGGTGATATCTGTGTCAAATTATTCCTTTCTTACAGTGTGTTGATCGTTTGCGCTAATTTCATGCAAGGAAATGACCCTGTTTGTTAGTATCTGCATGACACGGTATGCAACCACCATTTGATTTACAATGCCCAACAAAAAGTCATAATGTATACAATAACGGACAACTGTTGGATGTGGGTTGCCATAGGAATAACGACATTCAATACACGATACAAATTTAAAATCAAGACATAAAATAGTTGAAGAGTGTTTGGAATAAAATTCACCATTTTATATTAGGGTCGTGGACTATGAGCAAAACATTTCAAAACTCATACAATCAGCCAATTGTTCTTGCACTTTTGAGTGTATCTGGACTAAACTAATAAGAAAAATATGAAGATATCAAATGTAAAGTTATTCATAGACATCAGCTTTCTGGACCGTTTGTGATAAGAACTGGTGTGTGACACGGATATCGCATATCAAAATGTTTCTTTATTTTTGGTTATTGACTGAAATAGGAAGACAGCAACGTTAACCAACAAACATGGAATTAATCAAAGTTGACAAAACATGAAGATCTGGGCTTTTCCAATGACTTGCAATTTTATCTCTTAATCGCAATCATATGCAAATAGAATACATTCTTGATAAGCCATCACATACAATAGGACTGAGAATACAGACAAACAAAGATTATGACAACAAATGCTAATACCGATATTCAGATTGTGTTGTGAGAGGCACTCAAACAATATGTGGATTCATCCATGTAGCTTGGTAGCAATATATTCGAGGGACAATCAAATCTATAAATATCACTGTTACACATGTGTGAACAATAATTTGAGAGTCTTTTTTTCGACATAGTCCCCATACCTGGCAAGACACATTGTTCACCTACTTACTAACTTGTAGATATTCTCTAGAAAAAAGTATTTTTGTGTGACCTTTAATCAATTCTGCACCGTCACCATTACATTGATGTCGTCTTCAAACTCTGATCCCCTACAAATGGTCGTTCAAGGGTCCAAACAAGTGAAAGTTCGATGGTGCCTAGTCAGCGCTGAATGTTTCAAGATCTCAAATTTCAGAGCACGAACCATATCCACTGTATGCGCATCCATTTTGTGGGCGGTGTTTGTTGTGCAACAGCAATCATTTTTTTGAGAGAAGTCCCCAACGTTTTGATCGAATCGCGGGCTTCAACCGGTTAACTTGCAAGTAACTGAATCTGACACTAATTACCAGTTCATGCCATTCCTAGAAATGCACCAATATTCAGCCATTACCATCCCAAAGATAGTCATCATGACCTCCCTAGTGGAAGCCTGTATTTTGAATTTTTTTTTCAGTTGGAGACAATCGGTGCCTCTTTTGCATCGACTGTCTCATACTATCTAGTTCGTAATTGTGCACCCAGGACTCGTCTCCTGTCATAATTTGATGGAGAAAAACATCTCCTTTACGAGAATGACGGTCCAAATGCTCCTGACAAATCTTCTGCCGTGCACGCTTGTGATCATCGGACAGCTGTGTTGGGACCCATATGCTACACACTTTGCTATAACTGAGGTCATTACGAACAATTTTGTGCACATCCCGTAACACATCTTGAATTATTCGGCTATTTCATCAATAGTGACTCGCCTGTCGCCACTGACAAGCTGGTCGATTATATGTTTCATTGTGGCAGTTGTCACGCTTGCTGGTCACCTAAGTCACGGTTCATCAATGACATTTTGTCAAAGTTCTACACATACATACATTATCATCTGACTCAAAGCATTGCCTCCATACTGAACCTTGATTTTGTAGATTTCAGAAGGTCCACACGGTCTGACCACATACAAAAAAACAAAACAAAAATACATTTCGCTGGTCCTCTACGGTGAAAGTCGACAGTGGAGCGGTCATGTTATCCGCTATATTGTGCATGCTACTCTCGGCACAATCCCTACATGGAGTATTGCTAAACAGCCATTTTGTGTCTTGAAATAAAATGTGCCCTGTACACACTCTTCCATGTACTTTATAATACAATTTCTGTTACTTCATGACCGTCTCTGATACACAGTTGGAGATACAGTAAAGATATCAAAAATAAAAAACGAAAAAAGCGTTGCACAATGTAACTAATGGACTTTAATAATAGAAATTAAGTTAAACAGACAAATAACAATTTTATGCTCCAAAGAAATGGCTTCTCATGTGTTTGGCTTTGAAACAGCAAAGGAACTAGCAAAATGGTACATACTTTTATAATAAGTTGCTTGCTCAGGGAATAATATTGAATTGGTATTACAAAATAAAACACGCAGAGAGAATCACACAGTTATCAGTGGAACGTGGCGTTAGGGTATGCTACTGAAGTTGAACTAAACAGGACAGGAATCCACAGGATAAAGGCAATTAAAGCAGACAAAACAACACATGCGACAAGACTTCTTGAGAAATTTAAAGGAAACAGTGAAGACGAGATCAGATCTGGAATTGATGTCCTAGGACAGGAAGGAGTGGGGTGTATATTTTAAGACATTTGCTCCTTAGGAAGCTGAAAAGATTTGACTTCATTGATTGAACATTATCAGTTATAACTCTCTTGTGACACACTTTACTCGGGTGCAAAAACCAATATCTGTTATAATACAAATGAAACTAAGTAAAGTAGGAGTCATCGAACCGTTTGATGATAAACACTTATGGTGATGAACTGCTTAACACGTGATCCTAGACAGCAATAGCTGATATATTAAATGTTAAGAAAAGATGCTCCGAAATCACAATTGTGGTCGAAGATCAAGTGTTAGTGACAGAGTACGAGGTGTCAGCGTGTAAAAACGAACGACTAATATATTCAGTCTATCGCGCTTTTGCCTTCTCTAACGTTGTTATATTGTCAAGTACACAACTATAGATTGATGTACGTCACTGTGACGCGATCGGAAATCGTTATCAACCAATAAAAACATCAAAGCTATTTTAGCTCCTTGTGGGACAGAGGCTTTCTGCTGTTCAGCTGGTTCTTTGGAACAGATCCATATTATTGATCTTATCATGCCATTTCAATTCTCTCTTATGCTCACACGCACTTGGAATCATACCCTGCACATTTCTCCGTGATCGGTAAGCCTTTTAAACGCTCTCCCACTCAGACGTGAATTTGTATGTGAGTTACAGGTGATGTGGAAAAGTAGTCCCATAGTTGACAATAGCATGTGGGATGTAGTGATACAGTTTTCATTACACGCTGTGTCCCCGTTCAGTCAGGTGAACTTCCGAGCTTGCATCATTGCAGCACTACCTTTCTGGTAGATGCGAGGTAAGAAGGTGCAATCTATCTTCAAATGTAAAGTCTAGGACTTTAACCTTAACAAATATGCGATATACATTACCTATCATAATGATGCGTCTTTTTCTTCTTCTTCTTCTCGTTTTTTCTTCTTCTTGTTTTCATATTTTTCGGTGGTCGTCCTGAAAAGAACGTTGAATCGGAGTTTGCAACAAATCTGCAACTTTCGCCACGACACATGTGATATTAGGTTGTTTTTTTGTTGATCTTTATTTTGTTTTTATTTGGGGGGGGGGGGGGGGGTACTAGGCTTGCCTTCTCACAAGTACACCCTGCTTCTAGCGCCGCGGCTTGGAGACGGAACAGGGTCTT
The DNA here is from genome assembly GCA_036924085.1 of Ariolimax columbianus. Taxonomy (NCBI): domain Eukaryota; kingdom Metazoa; phylum Mollusca; class Gastropoda; order Stylommatophora; family Arionidae; genus Ariolimax; species Ariolimax columbianus. The sequence goes on from JAVGWX010000002.1 coordinate 131,913,700, forward strand.
GGTTAGCTCTAGCTCGCTACCCTGATGTAAGCAGCCAACTATGTGTTTCTTCTTTGTCTTCTTCGCTGTGCTTACCTTCTGCCCCATGCCTTAATAGTTTGAGATGCGGGTTTATTAGTGCGATTGTTAATTATGGCTTACGTAACTGGTTCGACCGTCGAAAGCGACAAGCTCCAGTCTACCCAGCTGTAAACATATATCTGACCTAATGTTACGGAAGGAAAGACAACAAGGAAAGGAAATGTTCCGGTGACTTCACAAATGATCTAAGACCTTATACAATAAAGGCTTAAAAACATAAATAACGTATGGTTCATTTACCGCATCCACCGGGAGAGAAACTAAACCAAACCCACGTTACGACCACAATACCTTCGTCTGGATCAAAGAACAAACGAAAACATCTAACGAATCACAACAAAATCAATGAGAGTGAATTTGACAATGGATACAATACGATTTTAGCGGCAGACATTAGTCAGAGAGTGGCCAGGAATGTGTGAATCACGGTATGCCAGTTATGATAGAATGTGCCAAACATGATATCATCAAAATGATTACACAAAATGACATATATTGTACGACGTGTAAACATGTTATGCCCATACGGACACACATACGCTTTCAAATACTAAATTGTATAAATCATGAAACAATTAGATAAATATACTCAATAACACACAAATGAATGTTTTTTTCTGCATTCATTTTGTGCCCTAAAGCATAGTGTGTTGCACCGAGTTTTGTGCTCTATAGCTGAAAGAATGTATCCAGCGTCATGACATATTTTTGTATTCCTTTACTTCCGAACACATGCTTAGATTTGTGAGCTGTGTCTAACTACTTTGCTACGCTGTTCCCTAGTTATGTATATACATATATATATATATATATATATATATATATATATATATATATATATATATATATATATATATATATATATGTATATATATTTATATATATTTATATATACATATATATTTATATTTAAATGTATATATATATATATATATATATATATATATATATATATATATATATATATATATATATATATATATATATACATATATAAATATATATATATATATATATATATATATATATATATCTATATATATATATATATATATATATATATATATATATATATATAATCAACCAAATATTTATGATACAGAAATGAAAATATAACTATAATTAAAGAGAAATGTATACATCAAGCGAGCTAACATACTAAGGTATATAGATAGAGCGAAAGACAGAGATGTGTTGGACACCCTGAGCAAAGGACCGCAACCAGTAAGGTGTTAGACGTCCAATATGAAGATCAAACTGTTCTTGATCTCAAACAATGGAGATAATGAAAGTGAATTTCCAGAACTGTTGAAGTGTTTGATGACAGAAGAGTTCAAAGTTATTAGAAATATAATTGAGATGTTGGTTGACGTAAGCACTGAATTAAATGTAAGTCTTCTCGGGGTATTTCATATTGCAGTTGTAGTAAATAATAACGTAGATTAAGTTGCTTAACTTGAAGGTGGACCCATCTTTTGACAAAAACACTGCAATCGAACGTTTCTGAGTGTGTAGCGAAGAAAGTTATGCACGTCTTTAGATGTGTGGTATACGCTGGTCTTTAGATGAAGACAGAGAAGGAAGGAACGAAAGCTGACTGGTGTAAAAGTTAATTGTTGGATGGAAGTCAGAGAAGCTCGAACGCTCATCTCAGACACGTAAGAGCAACCTATACAGTCACTGATGCAACGACTGTACATCAAAGGAAAGGCGTCCTGATAGGAAGACACAATGAGAAATCTCTTTTAGGTTATCTATAGAAGACACATTCAGACGACATGTTTGTGTCCAACGTTCGTCAATTGATCTGGTCAATAAAATGACCATTGATTTCTAACGTGTTTAGGAAAAGAACACGCATGGGGGAGGGGGGGGAGGAGGCGAAGTGGAGTAAATTTAGTAAGGGATTGTTATATCCTTCTGTGAAGTTAGAATTTGGATGTTGTGACACATATTCTAAGTCTACTTCAACAATTGTGCAGATAGATGTATGTTTACTAAGACAGAAGACATGAAATAACCGATTTTCAATATTAAACGCATATTTATCGAAATGTATCTTTGAGTCAGACAATCTTGGAAATTGGCGAAATAAATTCTGACATTTGGGAAAAAATGTTGTAAGGAGCACGCACACAAATGTTGTAAGGAGCACGCACAAAAATGTTGTAAGGAGCACGCACAAAAATGTTGTAAGGAGCACGCACAAAAATGTTGTAAGGAGCACGCACAAAAAGTTGTAAGGAGCACGCACAAAAATGTTGTAAGGAGCACGCACAAAAATGTTGTAAGGAGCACGCACAAAAATGTTGTAAGGAGCACGCACAAAAATGTTGTAAGGAGCACGCACAAAAATGTTGTAAGGAGCACGCACAAAAATGTTGTAAGGAGCACACACAAAAATGTTGTAAGGAGCACACACAAAAATGTTGTAAGGAGCACGCACAAAAATGTTGTAAGGAGCACACACAAAAATGTTGTAAGGAGCACGCACAAAAATGAAGAGACGAAAACATGTTTTGTTTTTTTTTGCTCAGATGTTTGCCTCACTAGTTTCTACTGGCGGAGGCGCGCCATTTTCCACCCCAGACCGTAGCCCATTGGGCGATATCAGGACGCATAAACCAGTGCTTCGATGCATCTGTGCGTCTGTATGTACCTATGCTAGGTTTGTGCGCCCTCAGAAGCTAGCCAACAAAATCCTTGTCCTATTTTATACCCTGATATTCCCTGGTGCCGCCAGCAAGGGAGATTACTCAATGATTGAAAGTTTGACCTTAATTTAAGAGTTAGTCATTAATGTGTCGCCGTGGGCGGGGTGTGATGCTTGACTTTTCTTTAAATCATCATCATGCGTTATGACTTGAAGTGTTGGCTATTAATTCCTTGCAACAACCTTTCCTCATCTGAGAATATCACATGTTTTGTTTGTCTTTAAGGCTCTGTTGTGCCATGCTTCTTATGACGCTATTATTACTCTTTATTTCGTTTACTCTTGGTCTTTTGTTTCAAATGTGTCTATAACGTCAGTTTTGAACATATGAATACTTCATTTCGACTCAAGTCTTATTATGTTAGTTACGAGTGATATTTTAGTACAGTTTGAAATAAATTATGTGGCTTCATCGTCGAGTGTTCTGTTATGACTGAAGAGTCAAACAAAATTGGTTACTACAACAGCTATGGGAAGCCAAGAGGCAGTGGACCAGACCTCTAAGGAATAGCAACAGTTAACTGGAGTGAAAATGTAATATAACCTCTAAAAGATCGAACATAGACATCAACCGAGTAGCAGAGTAGCAGATTTGTTATTTTTCTCTGAGTTGATTATGGAACCATTTACCGGAGAAGGAAGAATATATCCACTGCATCTCCATACATTTTATAGAAGACGTTCAACGAGAGCTGTACATGTGTCTGAAACCGTGTCCATAACAAAATGCTGCAGAAACCTTCAGCGCACCAGCACTCCTCTTACGGGTGACAAACTTTACTCCGGTTGGAGTGCAAAAGGTACAACAATAATAATAGCAATAATAATAATAATAATAACAAGACAAAGAAGAAGAAGGAGATACATTGCTATCTCATCCCTCCAGGTTGTTTCTGTTGCTACAAGAGACGTATCTATCAGCAAATATAATGTATTAGACATTGATGAGGTCTACTACAGTTTCTGGCGCATTCTTCTCTCTGACTATGCATACACGTACGGGCTTGGTGAAACGATTTCTTATTCCAGTCCAAATATCAACATAATCGAAAAGACATCCGCAAGAAAGATGATCGGACTTATTCTAACTTGACAAATTAATAAACATGTATATCAGTTGTCCCCCTACTAATTTCACACATATATATAACTACATGTTTTCATTAATCTGGTCATTAAACTTTAATGAGATCATTGTATTTATTATTGATTGCTGCAGTCCTGGCATATTACTGTTGTCTTGGCTATAATAGCAGAGACAGAAATCATTTGACAGAATGGTTCTAAATTGTGCTCCTTGAACTTGGCCCGTGACGCAGCACACCAATACATTCATAACTCTAATTAACCGACAATTTCATTTTTGCTAGTTTCTGCTTTTCGTCAGGACAGTGATTAAGGAATTATATGAAATGCCATCTTTTGAATATTAAAAACAAATTAAAACAGTGCAACGTAAATATCGCTGTAAACAGCGTACGATGAAGAAGAAGAAGAAGAATGGCTCTAAAACTGAAAAAGGAAAAGCTATTGAACAACAAATATCCTGTTGAAGTGTAAACAGTGGATGTATTGTGAACGTAGCATTTGACACTTTTGTGTCAAAGTGCAAAGATGGGTCCTAAGCGAAACATAGAAGGAGGCACTCTTATATTAAAAGTGCAGTGAGTGATTACATATCCTTTAGAAAAGAAGACAAAATACTGCCAAAAATCACAGAATGACTCCTGGTAGGATGAACAGTAGACGTATAAACCACTATGTACATGTGTAATAATGTATGCCGTATGCACGTTGACAGTTACATATATACCCCTCTTTATACGTGTAATAATGTTTGCCGTGTACATGTTGACAGTTTTATATATACCCCTCTTTACACGTGTAATAATGTATGCCGTATGCACGTTGAAAGTTTCATTTATACCCCTCTTTACACGTGTAATAATGTATGCCGTATGTACGTTGACAGTTTCATATATACCCCTCTTTACTCGTGTAATAATGTTTGCCGTATGCATGTTGACAGTTTCAAATACCCCTCTTGACTAGTTGTTTACGTTAAGCAGAAGATACCAGTAAACGTCTGTTCTCCAAATGTACCGTGCGTGCGAACAGTGATATTCCTAACCCCACAACTCTCGTCCCACAAGGCAGAAGGAGTAGTACACAGAAATGCAATCTGGCTAGATAATTGTAATGATGTTTTACTTTTTTATTTTTTTCGCTATTAATTTTTTTTTTATTTGAACAAAGTGTCTGAAACTATAAAGTTGAAGTACGTAGATATAAATTATTTGTAAACGTAAAAATAATTTTTGCAATCTATATGTATTGGGTTATTTGTTAATTCACATATCAACTTTGTCATCACTCTCTCTCTATATCTCTCTCTCGTCCTTTGGTTGACTATATAAGGTCTACAGCGTTAATATGAGAGAGCACTTTTAGAACAATCGGGAGAGAGCTAACCGTAATCCAATTTCAGATACAGCCGTCAGGGTTAAATTTCGTTCAACTTTATTTTCTAATCCAGTGCTATTTTTGAGGTTGTGTGAAATGTTCTCTTCCACTGAGCGGTTTCTTCCCTATGTGTTGTCTAAATCAGGTACCAATATTCAATTGAGTAACCTAGTGATATCAAGACATATAATCACACCGTATCGTCATTTGACAGTATATACACGCGTTCCAACGATAAGTTATTTTGTTGGTAGAACATAGATCGGAAAAGCATCGGTATATTTGTTTTCGTTCCAGTGATACCCAGGCAGAAATTGGAGCAACATGTATTAACACTGTACCCTGTCAGTCATGTCGTAAGAAACCACTGTGGAGGGTTGGACACAACCTTGGCTTCTTCATCCCATAGAAAATTTAAGCCACCAAAAATGCCGTAATATACAGACAGGTCTACAATCTTTGACTAGACCTACATATACTGTGCGCATGTGGTATACGGAAAGTTGAACTGGTGTTGATTGATTGATTGATTGATTGATATGTGTATTGCCTTACGCTATCTCATGCTACAGGTAGAGTGGATTCCACTTTATTGAGAAATAAAGCGGGCTCAACTTTCGGATATGACAAAATTACGATAAATCAACTATACATAGGACATTCTAGAATACCGGACAGTTGCGTGGTCCATATAGACAAAACAAAACCTTATAAAAATTAACGAAATATAACAATATACTAACTAGGAAAAAAATCCCAAATAATTGTTGTTGAGAGGATCACATTAATCCAAAGTATGGGAACGGGCCAACAGTATAGAACGTTTTAACAGACTCATCAGTTCTAACGAACACCTAATCATTCAATATTTGACGGGTTAAATCGCAAGAGAAGAGAGGGATTAAAGATACACCACTTCGTAGAGAAAACAAAATAAATGGCTAAAGCACGGACAGACTAATAAAGCAACCAGTAGCTACAGATCTAAAACAGACATTCCAAATACCACCATTGACAAAAACAACATTCCAGGAAATTGCAAAAAACATAGAAGGACTAGACTAGAAAAATCTAGAAATGAAAATAATCATCAAAGCCTGTCTTAGGAAAATTTAGCAGACATAAAAATGGATACACACAGCTCAGCTAGCAAAGGCACATCAATCAGAAGTGATGTGGTCTATTACACAAAAAAGAGCGAAGAAGACAAAATAAACTATAGTTGTAACAACATAAAGATACTCCAGTAACACTTATGCAGAATACGATGCACTGAAGGCTTTTGCCAAGTTGATAATCCAAGATGAAGACATACATCCAGGAAACATTTCATTCCTCGCTGATGTCTCGCCGCCGCAGTAACACATCTTAAGCCGCAAATATAAAATATTTCGTAAACTGCTCAGCTCTCAACAGAACACCAATGGTCAATCTGTCAGTGCAATCAGGTCAGACCAGGTCATTCCGTTACCGGTGAGATCGTTGGGGCACACATGAACACATCCTCACAACCCCACGCCACATTTCTCTGTCAGCGGCTGTTGCCTGTGCCTCTTCTGGTTGGAGATTGATCCCTTCTTGTATGTTGTCCTCCCATCTCTTTTTGGGCAGGCCTCTTCGTCGTCTGCCTGCACCTTTCCGAGGAGGATCGTATTTGCAAGACCATTTGATCTCGATATGTGACCGTACCAAGCGAGTTTCCTTCTTTTGACAGTTGCCAAGAGGTCTTCAAAATGTCCTATTGCTCTTGTAATTCTATCTCGTATTTCCTCATTTGTAACTCGATCTTTGTACGTTAAGTTTAAAAGTCTTCGGAAACATCTCATCTCCAAGGCATGTATCCTTCACTGAAGATCAGCTGTAACTGTCCATGTCTCACAAACATAGTGGAATATTGACAGGACCAGTGTACGCATTAATCTGATGTGTGTGCATAATGCTAACCGTTTATCTTGCCAGATTTTGTTAAGCCGTGCAACCGCAGCTATTGTCTGTGCTATTCTGGCCAATACTTCACATTTAGATCCTTTATCACTGACAATCGAACCAATATATTTAAAACGATCAACCACTTTGAGTTCCTGACCGTTAGCTTTTATCCTGCTGTTGAAGCTATCGGTGTTGTCGATCATTAATTTTGTCTTCCCAGCATGTCTTTTCCATACCATAGTCAAGAGCTGTTTCATCGAGTCTTCTGGCCCATTCCATGAGTTCTGCTTCTGAACCAGCCAACCCGTTGATGCCATTTTCAAAATGAAGGTTGATAATCGTTTGGCCCCCTATCTTGACAGTACAAAAGTGACCTCCAAGTGCCTCACTCAGAATTCCCTCAAGAATTATATTGAAAAGAATTGGAGAGAGTGTACAACCATGTCTCACACCAACTGATGTGCGAAACCAGTCCCCTCGCCTTCCATTCACAAGAACTGCGCTGGACGCCTTGTCATACAAGTGTTCAAGAACATGTATAATATTTCCGTTGATTGTATACATCTTCCTGGTTACCCATAGCGCGTTATGCCATACCCTATCAAACGCCTTCTTAAAATCCACAAACACATGATACAGTTGTTCCTGCTGTTCTAAATATTTCTCGCTTAGCAGCCTTAAATTAAATACATGTTCTGTAGTGCTTCTTCTCTGTCTGAACCATGTTTGCTCCTCTGCAATGATGTTCTCTGCTTGGGGTTTCAATCGGTCGAGGAGTAATTTAATATCAGTGCAATATGGAAGATCATGAGGACTTGCATATTTCTGGTGACAACGCACGGATACGGGCCAAGACCTACCTCATTCACCTTGCGGAAGGAAAGCTAATTCTTCGAGTTAAAAATGCTTAGGAGCGCGACATAGAACCAAACTGGCTAGAAAACAAAATTACGGCTAGGAAATGAAGATTATTCGATTACATCAAACGGCTTACACAGAATGGCTTACAGAGAATGGCTTACAGAGAATGGCTTACAGAGAATGGCTTACATAGAACCATGTTGCAGTAATTTTACCTGGAAAAAGAGGCAGACGAGAGGAAAACATGAAAAGTTGGACAAGGGACTTTACACAGGCTCTGGGATTGACGCATGGCAGAGGCGGGAGAGCTTGCCAATGATCGAGTGACTTACAGATCGGCTGTCGTGAGAGTGGCCTTCTGCAAAGGACATGATGCTAGATGATGATGATCAACTGATGATACGTGTTAAAATGATACCGGACTAAACTGCAACAAATGAACATTCGTACGATGCACGTGATGTCGTCACTTCTGGTGTAAACAGTACATACCAACCGTGAAGTTTGCAACATTTCATTATCTTCCGAGTGATAGTTTTTCAGCAGACTGGTAAAAATTCAGCGGGTGTGATATGAAATCAGTCCAGAGTTAATCAGCGAACGGTGATTCGGTTTCCGACAGAAGATGGATGTCGACCAGTTGACATCCATCGCAGAATGCAGGCAGTGTAGGATGACAAAACTGTGTCGCAGACAAAAGTTTGTCGTGGACAACAGTGAAGAAATGGACAACGATGTTTAAAGAAGGACGTGAGTTAATGGAAGAACTTCCGAGGCCAGTTCAGGCCCATATTGTAACGTTAACTCACGTCCTTCTTTTAAACATCGGTGTCCAGTTCTTCACTGTTGTCTACGACAGAATTTATTCACTATACACTGCATGCATTATGTGTAGAATGTCAACTGGTCGAAATCCTTCAGCTGTTAGAAACCGAATCATCGCTCGCTGATCAACTCTTGGCGGATTGAGTATCACACCCGCCATGTTTTCAACGGTCTGCTGAGGAAAATATGAGTCGGAGGATAATGACATTTTGTAAACTTGACGGTTGGTATGTGCTGTTTACACCAGAAGTTAGGTCATCATGCGCATCGTACATACATTCACTTATTGCAGATTGGTGCGGTTTCATTTGAACACGCCTCGTGTGTGTGTGTATGTGTGTGTATTTATATATATATATATAAAGTATTATGGTGGACTTATCTTACTTATAAAGTTACCGTATTACCAAATTTTATGCAAACTCATAATAACACGCATGCAATATATAACACAGAAGCTTCGCCATTTTTCAGCGGAAAAATAATTGATAATTTCAACAACAGTTGTTAAGGCTCCAGAAATGTACGGGCTTTACTGAAACCAGGTCAATAAAAACTGTTCTAGTACCGACGGAAAGGTGATAGAGACATGACTAAATGTGCATGGGTCACGATTGGCGGCATTCACGGATCCCGTTCACAGGTTTGTTGAGTGGCGCGACCAGTGGGGTGTCGTTGTGCCCGTGCGCGTTATTAGCGACAGAGGTGGGCTGTGTGTGGTAGGGAGGAGTGGAGTAATAAAGGCAAAGGTCAGAGATGCCAAGCCTTTTGAAGCTGTGGGCCACAAGGTATATTTCGGTCGACTCAGTGGACCAGTCCTTAAAATAATGTGTTGACTTACAGTACGAGAGGCGTTCATGTGTAAATAAAAAAATGTTTGAATATTAATTTGTGTGTAACGACATACGTTAGATATGTAACTGTCTTCTTACTGTCTCCTATGTGAACATACACAAGGAGTACTCTGAGTGGTTTGAGGTAAAAAGCAGTGTGCCACATGGCTCCGTTTTGGGACCAATTTTGTTATTGATATGTAAGCGATTTGGACAATGATAACATATGAATAATTTCAAAATTCGCAAATGAATCAAAACTATTCAGAAGTGTATCATCTAAAGCAGAAGTGGATATATTCAGGTCGGATTTAGATACAATTTGGGTGTAATATCTGAACTGGTTGCTGGAGTTGTATATATATATATATATATATATATATATATATATATATATATATTTATTTATATATATATATATATATATATATATATATATATGTACAGTGATCCACACGGGTCGATCAAAGATGGAACATAATTACAGAATGGTAGAGATAAATATTATATTGAAAGAAAATGAAAGGAACCTAACGGCAATAATATATCATACAGGTAAGGTGAACAAGTGGACGATTAGTCCGGGTCAACAATGAAATGATTAGTTCCGGTCAACAATGAAACGATAAGTTACGGTCAACAATGAAATGATTATTTCCTGTCAACAAGGAAATGATTAGTTCCGGTCAACAATGAAACGATTAGTTCCGGTAAACAATGAAATAATTAGTCCGGGTCGACAATGAAACGATTAGTTCCGGTCAACAATGACACGATTAGTTCCGGTCAACAATGAAATGATTAGTCCGGGTCAACAATGAAATGATTAGTCCGAGTCAACAATGAAATGATTAGTCCCGTTAAAAAAAATACGACTAGGACTTATAATAACTAGGCGATCAGGTTTATAGGCCTGCGAGCCGTTCCTAGGAGAAGCAGAGTTTATAGTCGTTGACACCCTGTCAAATAATAAATGAATATTCGAAAACTGAAATTTCTTCTTCTTCTTCTTACGCTATCAGACGTCGACCTTTAATTGTTCAAAAAAAGCAGCGGTCATCCTGAGGCTGTCGACACTGCCATAGAGCTTGTCTAGTGTTGCCACTGGTGATGGCCACATCTGCTCTCTCTGGTCCTCGTATGTCGGGAAGTTTTGTAGCAAATGCTCTGCGGTTATTTTCCCTGTACCACACGAGCATTCGTCAGTGCCACCTATCTTCAATTTGTTGAATAGGTGGTACCTCAGTCTATTGTGGCCAATGCGAAGTCTAAAGACCACGAGCTGCTCTCTTCTGTTCAACTGGTAATAGGCCTCGTTTTTTGTGTAGGAAATTGAAACAATTGTTGCTTTCATCATATAATATTCAACGACAACAATCAATATACAACGGAAGACAAACATGACCATAATGAATTCATGAGTTAACAACATATAATACACGATCATGATATTCACAGGAGACTTTTTTGATTTGGTTTTTATAGCAGTGCAGTTAAGAATTTCTTCGACAGCAATGCGGATTGTTGAGGATGTGCTGATGAAGGTCAGCACACACAAATTGTTAATTACGTGTACAAAGGATTAATAGTTTTGTTAAATATGGCATATCGTTAATAACATGAAGGATATACACTCTCTATCCCCTACACCAATCCCATACCCCAGAGCTTCAATTTATAATGTCAAATTAAAGTCCGAAATACAAACCATAGTAAGCCGAATTGGACAGACCATAAAAACCGATCATAACAAGGATATGTTTTGGCTTCCTGGCATCAGGCACTTATATTCCTAATTGCTTATTAGGATTCCGGTACTCGGTAAAACATATATATCGATAATTGCTCAGTGATCACACCAAGACACTCACATTAACGTAACTTAACTTAGCGTCATTAAACTGGATTAGAAGACTGCAAAGTTTGTATATAATCAGTTTTTGTCTTGTCTGCCTCGTAAGAGGTCTAGGATCATCAGTCATCGTGTGAGTGATGTGTCTTGGGCATCTTATTAGCCGGAAATGGCCCAATTTCTCACGAATTTTAGTCCATTGTTGTCCATTGTGTTCATTTCGTAGCCACACCAATACTGTCACTATCTGCACATAAGACAAAGGGCGTTACTATAGTTCAGTTCATTGGTGTGCACATGGCCGAGGAAAATACGACACAGGGTAACCCAAACAGCATTACATATAGCCGATGACAATGCCATGATAAACGTAGGGGAAAACACACAAACAATAAACGAACTAGCTAACCCAAATGGTAAACAGCAACACGTTTCCTTAGATACAAGTGTAAGTCGTCGACTAGTGTGAATTCCAGTCAAACTCGTGGCCTAGTAGCATCCATAATGGACTAAAACACCAGAGAAAATTTAAACCCACGGCTTATTAGACGCCGTCGTTACTGCTCTCCATATATATGTACTGTCTCAGTGACCACACACACACGCACACACACACACACACACACAGATACATATATATATATATATAAATATATATATATATATATATATTTATATACAGGTAATGTCTGAGTGACCACACCAGGACACTCACATATAAAGGTAATGTCTAAGGGACCAGACCGGGACACTCACACATTCATCAACCCACACACACTTACCCCCCCCCCCCCCACACACACACATACCCACACACCGAAACTCGACACTTACGGTACGTCTTCTTCAGAGACAAAAGAACGTGGACGTAGAGTAAGTTTTGTTTAGTTTTTGTCATAGTCTGGTCACTGTGACGTCGTTACCTACATATGTTTTTATCGACTTTTGACCTTCCGTACCGCCACAGCTTTGCATATGAAGCGGTTAGTCGGAGAACACTTCAGCACCTTGCAAGTCAGATATTATTTTTTTTTTACAGATGCACTGTTTGTGGTAACAACACTGAGAAACCAGAAAAATACAGAGCTCAATTATTTAAGATATGTCAACTATGCCAGCTGTCCACACACGCGCGAATCGTGGTATAGTTGTTTTCTTTCCCACTGTAACATTCAAAGTAATGAGGAGGAAGGCATACTGGCAAAATAAGGTGGGAGGTTACCACAACCAGATTCTAGTGTAACGTACGAAGAGTCCAAAAGGTTTATTAGGGCCACATACATGGACAAATGCGAAACAGAGCATACTGGCTACACATAATAGTATGCTTATTACCAGTTGAACAGAAGAGAGCAGGCGGCGGACTTCAGACTCCGCACAGGGCAAACTGAGGTACCATCTATTCAATAAATTGAAGATGATGCTACTGACAAATGCACCCGTGGCACAGGAAAAATGGCCTCTGAGCATCTGCTGCAAAATTGCCGGACATACGAGGACCAGAGAAAGTACATGTTGCCATTACCAGTGCCAACACCAGACAATCTCTAAGGCAGTGTTGACAGTCTCAGGATGACCGTTGCTTATTTGAAATAAATTCAGGTTGAAGTCTGACAGCGTACGAAAAAGAAGAAAACTGCAGCACCTGCCTAAATTGCTAGACAGACAGCACAAATGCAAGAAAAGTCTAAACAGTTTGGCACCATCGCTTGGAAGACGGTCAATGGAGAATTGATGAAGATTATTTCACGTTGTACGGAAACAGCTAGAGCCACATAAAATGATTTTGATCCAGGCGCTATCTCAGGTCCACGCCTTGCACACCACAATAGACTATATTTCGGCAACCTTACCAACGGAGTGGCCATTGATGTTGTTATTACCCATAGTGGACTGCCTGCTGAGAAGTATAACATTGCAATACATCCAGGAGGACAGAGGTCCACCTTGTTAAATGCGCCTCTAGATGTAAGGAACGAATCAACTACCAGAGTAACGGTGTCAGTAATGTCGAACAACACCGTATGCAGCAGTCAGGACAGGACCATCGAATGACTCATGTTCGATTGTGCCAGTCGGAAAAAGATGATGATGCTGATTGTAATGATGGTAATGATAATGATAGCAATTAAGGTTATGATCATGGTGGTGATGATGATAAGGATGATGATATTGATGATGAAGAGGATGATGAAGCGATACGTATGACGCATAATTAGAGGAGCGGTTAGTATAGTTGTCTGTGATTGCAACGGACTGAATGTGTAATCTGTTTTGTTTTGTTTTTTAATTTTTTTGCGGCAAGGTTACGTGTTACCCACCAGATGTAGGGACTCACGAATTACCAACGGAATTTAATAAGCAACGTCACGCTTAGGACTGATATATTTGGGAGATGCAATTAACTTGTAATCAGTAGCATTTGTGATAATATCATAACTTTGTATAATTATATTGTTGCACTAATCACTACAAATCCGTTCTGTCTTATTTGACAAGTTTGAAATATGTTAATCTTTGCACATCTTCAGTCATTAAATTCAACATAACTAGAGAATGCACTGGTAGGACTGGATATTTTACTACGTCTGCAGAGATTGTCAACGATGGATGCTTCTGATGGGCGTATAGTCTTGTGTTTTCCAAATACTGGACACTTCCATTGTAATGTTCCCTGCTCATTCTATCGATGGTGCAGTTTCACCTATTTGCTGTGTTTACATTTACTTTGCTGAATACATTATTTCTCAGCCTGTTGTAACGTCTAAACATCACACATTGTTCATTTCTTTTGAGCCGATAATATGCATCATGTTTAACCGATGCACTTGTTGCCCTGCGTCCCGCTTTTTCCTGTGCATGTTCTTGATAAAAACCCAATGCCTTTATCAATACATTCAACGGCCGTCCTTATCCTAACGCCAAATCGCTGCCAACCTTTCTTCCATTTATAGTTTTCAAATCTGCGTTATGACCTTTCACATATAAAAAAATACACAATGAGATTTGAATGATTTTAGTTATCTTTCATCTCAATCCAATTTGTATCCAATATTTCACTTAACTATCTTTTTCCGTTTCCATGAACTACGCCCAGGTCTCTTTATATCCACATTTCAAAGAATCAGAGGCCACATTTCATTGACGTCAATTATTTCTTCAAAGCGTGCATTTACCACCTATATATTTATATATATATATATATATATATATATATATATACACGCACACTCATCTGGGTAAACTGAAACGTCTAGTGGCCAGTTGGTGAACCCAATCCCTTAGGTGCAAGGGACAAGCACTATAAGAATGATGTCAATTCAACGACCATAATTGAATTGCTAGAGATAATTTTATAACTATTACTTCAAAGCGAGTATTTGAAAGGTAGCATACATTATACAATCCTTTTTTCTATTTAAATTCCATTTCATCTGACAGCTGGGCAATAGAGGACATTACAGTATACAAGGAATCGAACCAATAATAAAAAAGTTATTGATTTCTCGTAACAAATAGTTTTATTATAGTTGATCGAATTTTTACTTCTGATCTTTTACAATAGTTTCGATTCTGTGTCTACCAATAAATTATGATCAGAGCCAAAATATAGAACTTCAAACCAATCATATATTACAAAGAGCTGGGGTTAAATATATGTACTGGAAAACCCCTTGACCTCATCTATTATTAGCGTGAGTGGCGTCGTTTGGTCAACCGGAAAGTATATGTTGTGCAACGTTTCATAAAGTTGTCTAGATGGATCCCGTTTGTTTTTACAAAAATATGTAATGATAATGATTCAGACTGTATTCACGATATGTGTGCTGATACTAATAGTTGCCTGTTTGTGAGTATTGTCTTCCATGTCCCCAGACGTGTTTGTGTGTATGAAATAAGTTATTTGAGTATAATTAATAAAATGCTCACTGTTATTATACACGTTTATCTTATATATCTGGCATTAGACCCATCAAGGGTAGAAGGCTCCTCAACTATCAACATTGATAAATTGCCAACTACGTGTAGCTTTCTTGAAATAAAGGAACATACTATAAACAAATGCTGCAATAGTATTTACTACAGGGAAAACACAATATTAACTTGCTTTCACATGGCGTTACAAAACTAAGAATATACACCAATAGAAATGCACGTGGTTACATTGATATCCAACAGCCGATATTAAATAGCGTACACCGACATATTTATATAAATAATGAATTCAATATGGTGGAACTGTCCTTTTGATTGTGTTATTTTGTTCTTCATTCAAATAAAAGCACTTCATCTGTTTTAAAAAGGAATTTCCGTTCAAAACACCACCTATTTAGAGTAACATTTATAAGAACTGAATATGTAACGGAATGGTGTGAAACTCAACAAACAAACAGGTTGAGAAATAACAATTGAACATGGGGAAAAGTCACGTGTTTTTGGTGATTAACTTTAAGGTCTAAACATGTATCTTACAACTTGTTCAGGACATCGCTTTTCACAATTGTTGGGCTCACTAGACAGATACAATGTTTTCCGTTTTGTTTTATGTTTCAAAGTTTCAAATATATGTGTTTCCAAGATACTTTAGAATCTCAAACCACAATAAGAGACATGCTCTATAATTAGGCGAACATGTTTGGATCTTGAAAACCAGCTCATTCAGACTCAAGCAGACCGATCGCAAACACATTGGTTGGTCATATCTACAGTACGGAATTTGTTATCACAACAATCACGGGCAGCCGAAAGCTAAAAATACAGATCCCAAGAGCGACACATATTCCACTGTGATGAAATATATATTCATAGAACAGTAACAAAAATACAGAGGACTAGGATGGAATCATGCCAAAAGTGAAAAGTGGAGTGGCACAGGGCTCGTGTGTTCTTGGTATATATAAACGATTTGGACATTAATATGGGAACCATGTTTGCAAAATTTGCCGATGACATAAAACTATGCAGTAGTGTGTCATCTAAAGCAGAAGTTGATATATTGAGGTCGGATTTAGATAAAATTCGAGAATGGTCTGCAAGCTGGCAAATAGAGTTTAATGTAGATAAATGTACAGTCATCCACATGGGTAGATCCAATTTGGAACATAATTACAGAATGGGAGAGAGCAATATTAGAATGATAGATAAGGAAAGGGACCTAAGGGTTAAAATAGATCATACAGGAAAGGTGAGTGAGCAAGTTCAGGTAACAGTGAAAAAGGCAAATGCAATGTTAGGTATGATAACAAGAAATATTAAAGATAGGAGCAAGAAAGTGATATAAAGCATTAGTTAGATCTAGATTGGAGTACTGTGTACAAGTCCTTATCGTAGAGGCGATATACACATGATGAAAAGAATACAAAAAAATAGCGACAAAGCTGATATCGGGATTCTAGAATTATATTTATGAGGAAAGAGAAAAACTGACCCACAGTGTCTAGAAGAGAGCAGAAATCGAGGTCACAATACAGGTTTATAAGATGATCAGAGAAATGGATAAATTAGAAGATTTTTTTCAAAATTCAACTACCCACAAGAACAAGATGTCATAGCTACAATTTAACTAAAGAGAGGTCCAGATTAGATATTAGGAAATATTTTTTTAGTCAGAGAGTGGTGAATGCTTGGAATGCATTGCCACGATAGGCAGTGGAGGCGGGTACAATTTATACATTTAAAAATACATTGGATATGCACATTTTTAGAACAAGGTAACGTAAATGAGACTGGTTGTATACAGTCTCTGCAGAGTCTTCTAAACCAGTATAAAGACGTTAAGTTAAGTTAAGGACGATAACAAATAAAACAATTTTCTTCCTCTCTGACAACCCGCTATACCACACGATAGAAGCAGACTGACTAAGTGTGTACATATTCTTCTTCTTCTTCTTCTTCTTCTTCGTACGCAGTCAGACAGTAACC
The DNA here is from genome assembly GCA_036924085.1 of Ariolimax columbianus. Classification (NCBI taxonomy): domain Eukaryota; kingdom Metazoa; phylum Mollusca; class Gastropoda; order Stylommatophora; family Arionidae; genus Ariolimax; species Ariolimax columbianus. The sequence goes on from JAVGWX010000002.1 coordinate 131,931,179, forward strand.
ATTATTTTTTCGAAAAAAGCGGCGGTCATCCTGAGGCTGTCGCCACTGCCATAGAGCTTGTCTTGCAGTTCCACTGGTGATGGCCACATCTGCTCTCTCTGATCCTCGTATGTCGGTCAGTTCTGCAGCAGATGTTCAGCGGTCATTTTACCAGTACCGCACGGGCATTCGTCGGTACACCCTATCTTCAATTTGTTGAATAGGTGGTACCTCAGTCTATTGTGGCCAGTGCGAAGTCTGAAGACAACGACCTGCTCTCTTCGGTTCAACTGGTAATAGGGCATCGTTTTTGGTGTAACCAGTATGTTCGGTTTCCCATTTGGTCATGTATCTGGCTTTGATAAGCCGTTTTGACTCTTCGTACGTCATACTAGTATCTGTTTGTGGTAGTCTTGCACCTTCTTTTGCCAGTATGTCTGCCTCCTCGTTGCCTTGGATGTTGCAGTGTGATGGGACCCACTGTACCACTACCCTTTTTGGTGCGGACTGCTGGCACAGTTGGCAGAGTGCTGCTCTTAAGTCATTAAGCTCAATGTTTTTCTGGCTTTTTAGCGCTGTGACTACGGCGAGAGCATCTGTAAGCAGGACTATATGGCTTTCATTTTCATTGTGTGTCACCATTTCTTCCACTGCCGCCCTCAGTGCCTCTGCCTCCGCTCTGAAATTGCTTGTGTACTTACCAGTAGCGAATGACAGTGTTATTTTTATGCCATTTGGTAGGTTCAGGAATGCTCCTGCCTCTCCGTTCTGTGTAGTGTTTGTTACAGAACCGTCGGTGTATGCATGGGTCCAGTCCATGCTTGGGTAGCTTTTCGATATGAAGCTTAGGGTAGTATCTCTCCTTTCTTTTTCAGTCTGGCAGTTTTTGTTTCCAATATCTGGTATAGTTTCTACCACCTCTGGAAATATATCCTGCCTCTAGGTAGGTTTTCGTAGAGTAGTGATGGGTTTTGGTGTTGTTAGTGCGTTTATGGGATCTTCGTGCATCTTTTATTTGGCTATTTCTGCAAAGTTTCTCCGCTTTAGTTTCCCATTTCCCAAATTGTTTAGTCTCTGGTGCATTGGATGGTCGGTCAGTCTTCGTAGTTTCTCTGACTGCAGCTGGGCTCTGCAGTCTCTTCTATCGGTCATGGATTGCAGTTTTGTAATCTTTTTCAAGTTCTACAATTGGCGTTGACTTCATGCCTCCTGTTATTATTCTCATGGCTTGGTTTTGAAGTTTGCTAACTTTATCGAAGTTAGTGTGTACATATGTATGTTGCCAGTTTGCTGGCCTCTTTGAATATCGAAGAATATTCTAAACTACAATTTTTACAAGTTTTAAATTAGATTGTTTAGTTTTATCAGGAGAATAGCATGTTATGTACATGTGCAGGAGCTTCACGACACACATAGGCGCACAAGCTCTACCAGTCTATATGGGTGAAAAGGTTTCAGACCATTGTTTTGATTACATGTTTATGTTATTGCTTGGTTTCTTCTTCTTCTTCTGCGTACACAGTCAGACAATAACCATTATTTTTTCGAAAAAAGCGGCGGTCATCCTGAGACTCTCGCCACTACCATAGAGCTTGTCTTGCAGTTCCACTGGCAATGGCCACATCTGCTCTCTCTGATCCCCGTATGTCGGGCAGTTCTGCAGCAGATGTTCAGTGGTCATTTTACCAGTACCGCACGGGCATTCGTCGGTACACCCTATCTTCAATTTGTTGAATAGGTGGTACCTCAGTCTATTGTGGCCAGTGCGAAGTCTGAAGACAACGACCTGCTCTCTTCGGTTCAACTGGTAATAGGCATCGTTTTTGGTGTAACCAGTATGTTCGGTTTCCCTTTTGGTAATGTACCTGGCTTTGATAAGCCGTTTTGACTCTTCGTACGTCATACTGGTATCTGTTTGTGGTAGCCTTGCACCTTCTTTTGCCAGTCTGTCTGCCTCCTCGTTGCCTTGGATGTTGCAGTGTGACGGAACCCACTGTACCACTACCCTTTTTGGTGCGGACAGCTGGCACAGTTTGCAGAGTGCTGCTCTTAAGTCATTAAGCTCAGTGTTTTTCTGGCTTTTTAGCGCTATTGCTTGGTTTGATTGTAGTCATATTCATATTACTGTATATCTATATTTTAGAAGAAAGAAAACACTAATATTTATGTTGATATGTTGCACTAGCGTGGTAGCAACATGGCTGTCTTACTATCTGTCGAATATCGATTTGACCGTGATTTTGTGTAGAAGTCTTCTTGAATGTCTAAACGTTACGTATATCTTATTTTGTATTCATTTTCTTTTACAAATGTGACATAAAATGAAAGCAAACCAATCCTCCTTGGTCTGAAATCTGGTAAACAAACAAAGATGTCAGGATAGGATATATGCAATTTTATAGCAGAGACAAAGTCTTAGAAATGCACAAATGACAGATGATACTACATAAATACATGCACATTGGTGTATGTACACGCTGTCAATGGTTGCGTCATTGATATATTTTTTAATTCAACGTTAAATGGGCTAAACTAAACTATACTAACGATTCTAAAAAAAGTATTTTAAAAATACGGATTATCACCGAAAATGGCACGCTAACATATTCCAAACTAAATTGAACATAACATATGAAAATATTTTTACAAAAAGTAGATACAGGGACGTGTGAGATTGCATAGCAAAGATGCACATGGAAACGGTGATTTATATTACTAGCTCAAATAGTGTGAACACGCGGTAATTCTTTTAAGTGTCCACATTTTCAAACAACAGGGAAAGCGCAAATGGGATACACATGCATTATTCGTGGACATGTTTTAAATAGATAGCAGGAGTCTCATGAGCTTAGCCATTTTAAGGAAGACCCTGAAAAGCGAACGATGAAAAATAAATATCTTTCTTGATTTCTGGTAGTTTTCTCTTATTATACGTGGCTGTTTACTGAACGTTAGATCGCAGCAGCGTCACAGGTTTCTCGTGAAATCACTTAACATTTAGATGACTTAATCGAGCAAAGTTGCAATTTACCCAGTAGCAGATGAGAACCTGCCTCTGTTAGGGAAGACTATAGATCGAAGTAGAGAACTGGTCACCTTTTGAAAACCTGAGACTGTGTGGAATACAGTCTTAACACTTCTTCTTCAAAGACTCTCGGTGTCTTGACTGTGCAACTCAGGCTTCTAATGTTTCTTCTCTTTGAATGAAAATCTCACATTAAGTATAAATATGTATTGCTTTATTTACTTATTATATCTCTTTACAAATAAAGTAAGAGGTTAATTATTTTTTGAATTGCTTTATTTACTTGAGAATTATTATTACTAATAAAGTCTGAATGTAATCCTTTCTAGCAGGATACACAGGTTGTTTTGCTATCTTGTGTCATATATTTTACATGATTAGGTTGCCGACTTCAATTTACAAACAGCTTTGTTGGTTACAGTGCAACTATACTTTCTTTCGTGTTTAGTTCCGTTTACTCTTGATCACTCATCTGATTCAATGTCTATCAATGTTCCTACCAAGTAAATTGATATCGCTGAGCAACTAAGGGAGTCAAATATGCAATCACTAAACATACATGTAGAACTAAACCTGATGTTACCATTGATTAGTATACGTGAAGAATACTCACAAGACCTCTGAATCAGAGTATACACAGATGGGTCAGCACAGAATGCAGTAAAGAATGGTGGAGCGGGAGTATACATAGAATACCCAAACAACATTAGGGATACAGTCAGAGTACCAACTGCGAAATAATGTCATATATATGATGCAGAAATACAGGCAATCAAGGTGGCAACTGAGAAGCTGTTGAACACCAAAGTCAGTTCACAACCTGTAGTATTTCTTACAGATGCACAATCAGCACTCCGAGCACTTAAATTTGAGAAACTGCCAGATCTACAGGCTCTACTGTCTGAACTCAGAAACCAGCGCAAGATTGTCGTGCAGTGGATACCTTCTCATTGTGGCGTACCAGGAAACGAGAGAGCTGATCGACTGGCAAAGGAGGGTGCTGCAGACGAGCAGCCAGATGGGCCAGTTACATACCAACAGAAGATAAGGATGATCAAATCAATCAGAAAGCCACCAACAGTAACACCAGACGATTACCATAAGAGGAACAGACAAGAGCAAACTGTTGTGTTGCGCCTTAGAACAGGACACAATCGACTCCGCAGCCACATGTACACAAAAATGAAGATTGGCAACTCAGCCATGTGTACATGCGGACAGGCACCCCAGACAGCAGAGCACATACTACAAAACTGTCCCGAATATGATATACAGAGAAAATCTCACTGGCCCACATAAACAACACTGGAAGAGAAACTTTATGGACCTGTATGTGAACTACAAACGATAGTGAAGTTTATACAAGAGACAACATTGCAGATATAGACAATATTTTCAAGCGATCAAAAGAAAGAAAGAAAAGTATACGTGTTTTTTAACGTTTCATGTGTCAGACAATTATGCTCTAAATGACACTGCCTATGCTGCATTTTTGAATGTGAACCAACTGAAACTAGCTTCTTGAAGGTTAACTTCTGTGTTCATATTACACAATTTATTTTAGCGGCAACAAATGCGAAGGTAAGTATTACAAGCATTGGAATACCGGGAAAATGACCGCTGAACATTTGCTGCAAAACTGCCCGACATACGAGGATCAGAGAAAGCACATGTGGCCATCACCAGGGGCAACACTAGACAAGCTCTATGGCAGCCTCAGGATAACCGCTGCTTTTTTCTAAAAAAATACACGTTGACGTCTGACAGCGTACGAAGAAGAAGATGAAGATAAGCATTGGAAAACATATACACCGGACAATAATGAAGAAAGTGTAGTAACAGGCAGCATGTATTTGAACCACTGACCCCCAAGAGGTGGAAGCGTACTGTTTCAAAGAAAGGCCAATAATAACTGTAGGCTAACTGGGCACCTCAAAAAGGTGTCTTTATTTACCTAGTCTATCTCATTCCATTATTTGTAACTATGGAAGCCAGAGCGAATTCGATTCATGCAAACGAATGGACTAAACTATTTCCTAACTTTGCGTCCAGCATGCACGGACCTCACATACATATGATGTAATGCTTGTTTTCGGGATTCACAAATGACACCTGGCTTTGGTATCTTCAATTAAAGATCCATATTAGTCTTTTCCCTTTTGGTAGTGTGTTTTGTTGTTATGTAGTTTAGTGCCCACAATGAGTAGGATTACTCTTTTGTGCGCCCTAAAAAGGACTATAAATGCCTGGCTGTCGTAGTTTTCCTCACATCCTCGGCGTGCTGATGATGGTGGACCAAGATCCTTCAGGAGGTTGCCCTGTTATTTGCCTTGTCTGCGAGCCACTCACTACTATGAGTATAACGTCGATCCCTCACCTTGTTAGCCAGGCTGCAATAAACACATATCTTTTCCAGGAATAGCTACGAGAAAGCCAAGGTGAGTGTCTACTCCAGTATGTTTTGCCTGAGCCTGACTAACATATCTGATCAGTATTTTGGGCCTGACCAGACGTTAGTCTTTCGTCCCTATAGGTAGTGTGCATTAATCAAATTTAATCTGACGAGTACTGTTCTGTAGTGGTTTTAAAAAAAAATGTAAGCTGCATTATTACTATACTATGTGTTCTACCCGTAATTATTTAATAATAGTTTTAATGGTTCTAATGCATATATTCAAAATTGTAATATATTAATGGTTTGGATAGCCATATATATATATAATATATATACATATACACACATATAAAATATATATATATATATATATATATATATATATATATATATATATATATATATATATATATATATATATATATTATAACATCACGATATGTAAATCATCATAGCAATATTTTAAATAATTTTAAAAAGTCTAATGTGCATAGTAGTATTGAAATTGTTTTAGTGACTTAATCAAAATACTGAATTTTAAAAATATCTATAGACCACACAATAAAATTGATAATGTTTTGAATTTTTCTGCATAATAAATTGTTAATGTCTTAAATAGTTTAAATCAAGACAAATATGGTCCTCAATATTTTTAATTATTCCAAGAAGCGTGTAAGTATTTTCAATGGTCCTTAACCCCTGCAATAATCATATTCATGTTTTAAAATCGTTTTTTTATAAATTGAATAAAAATATCAACATTTTAAAAACATTTCCTGAGAAAATCAACATTTTAAAAACATTTCCTGAGAAAATCAACATTTAAATACATTTTCTCAGAATATCAACATTTTAATATTATTACTCAGGATATCGACATTTTAAATATTACTCAGAAAATCAATATTTTATATATTGCTCAGAATGTTAACGTTTTGAATATCAACATTTTAATTATCATTACTTGAAATATCAACATTTTAAAAGTTATTACCCATTATATCAATATTTTATGTATTATTACCCATATTATCAACATTTTAAAAATTATTACTCATAATATACATATTTTAAATATTATTATTCAGAACATGAACATTTACCCATTCTACAAGGAACAGAAAATGAATCAAACTTAAATTGTAAAGTAGGAATAACTTTTATGGTCTGATAACTGTATAGCAAACACAAGATATCAGATTCATCATAAATACATACACCTTTTATCTGTTTAAAGGTTAGTACTTCTATGTCAATGTAAAAAAAAGGAAAACAATTAATCCGCAAAAAAAAGATACAGACTTTGATGGATGCTGCGGCAGAATAGAATGACTGATGTGATATAATACGATCACTCATGCAGAGCAGAAGGAAAGGGTTATGCAAACAACAGTGGAGCAACAATACTGTGAGAATGAACGCTGCCATTGGATAGCCCACATAATTAGGAAACTAACTGTAGCATTTCAAGGCAGTCACTGTTATTAAATCACCAGGGTAAGAGCATTAGAGGTAGACACAAATGCATATAGAAACGCGAAAGTTCTTAAAAGACGGACAAAGGATTGGAAGACGTGAAGACAGCTGAACTGAATGTGTAGGAACTGGGAACTAGCCGTGCATTTGTTTCCCTGGAAACTGAACGGGTTTAATCGATTGATTGAATATCATAAATAAGCAATTAATTGGTTTAAATAAGTTATGAATACGATATTGTTGGCCGATATAAGGTTGTTTTACTAAATTTAATGTCATATACATTTTCATAAAAAGAATTGAATACCCTACTACGCTATACACACATAAATATGATAGCCTACAGCTGTTTAGCATGGAACAAAACAAAAGGGAAAGGCCAAAGAGAATGAAAGTATTACGTGTGACTGTTTAAAAACAAGGATACAAGCAGTTAATTAATCGGTACTGATAAAAGAGTTCACGAAAAATAATGTACGGACGACAAGTAACATCTCACGTAAAATGAAAGACAAAAACAGAACAGTGTACTTTAGAATATGGGGTACCGAAGTATATGATGACATGTAAAAGAGCAATGAATAGAATAAAGAGATAAGATAATAGAAAACATTGGAAACGAGCACATGACAAGAGCTATGAATGTAGAAATACAATATTTGTTGCACACGGCAAGGCTCACTGAAGGAGAAGGTTGTATTGAGAACACGAAACATATTACTTCATGGCAAAGCTATTTCAAACAGATGTGCGGAACATAAATGTGAGTCTCTTAACGACAACAGAGATAACAATCTATCAACTTTTAATAATTACGGCACCATTATTCTAAAATAAGAAGTAGAGAAAGCAATACAAAATAAAAGGGGAATGCAACAGGTAAGGACACATAAATATACATATTATGTAGGCACTAGAGAAATTAAGTGTAAATCAAATTACTGATCTGTGTTATTACATCTCCATTATTACAGGATTGTACGGGGCGACCCCATGGGATGTATCTTTATAACATTACCCAAAAAGTCTTGTGCAACTCAATGTTCAGATTTTATAACAATCAGCATGATGAGCCACACCATTAATAAACTGCTTCAAATTATACAGGGGAGAATTAGAAGTACAGTAAAAACGAAATTCTGAGTGAGCAATTTGGATCCCGACAGAACAGTGGAAAAAGAGAAGCAATTTTCTGCGTAAAGACAAGAGCAGAACAATATATGGAAGTATACATAAGCATCTGTACATGCTTTATAGAGTACAAAATAGCCTTTCACAGAGTGCAGATTGAGAAACTTAGTAAATGTCTAGAAAACAGGTGAAATAATGGAGAAGACATACAAGAACACTTAATAGCATGTACTGCGAAGGACTGCTACTGTAAGTTTTGGCAGAAATTATCTTGATTTGATGCAGAAAGGCGAATACGACAAAAATGATCACAATCCCTATATTTGATTAATATTTAGATATAACAAATCTTTCAAAAGAATGAAGGAGTGTCAGGAGTTCGTAGAAACAGACATTATGAAATCAGTAAATACAGACATTTGTTGTGTTTCTATTTCACTACTGTATTAAAATAATGAAATATGTTGATATCTAATTAACGTTATTCATAATCATTTAATAACGATGGTTCAAATTGTATCGTTTAATAATGCCTTCGGAAAGTCAAGTATTGAATTTATACTTTCAATTGCTATCATAAATTCCAGCAAGGCAAAAACATGTTTTCCAAATTTTAAACTGAAGTCACTGAAATAAAGTTATTTTCCTACAAATGTGTGCTGCATCTAGTTTAAATCAGTATGATGCCGTTTTTTCAGTAGTTTAAACAAAGCTTTCAGTCTTAAATTTAATTTCATTTATTTCAATTCGCCAAACGGAATTCAATTTTGTGCAGATGTTATACATATTGAGTCTTTTAAAGTACAACTTCCTGCCGGTTGAAACAGAACGGAGTAATGGTTTATCCATTACAATCGATGTAAAAAGTGGTACTGGCAGTGCGTTGATTGGCCTGGCAAACCACCAAGCATTATACTATTGGTACAAATACATTAAATAAGCTTAAACTAACTGATTTCTAAAGAATTGCGGGCTAGAAACGATACATGAGTCAGAAATAGCACGCAACCAACGTGGTAATATGAAATGATAGTGGAAAGCAACCTAAGTCACGGCATTTATAAACAACAAAACTAAGACATACATTGTTGGGCTAGCAGACATAAGAAAAAAGGCACAGAACATCAAGTTAACTCAAGAAAACTAAATACAGGAAAGAAATATTTAAGTGTCGTTCATACTTGATCAACAGAGTCAATGAGAAGCATTATGTCATCCTAATTACCACATTTAAAAGTCGAACAGAGAAACAGTATCATCATGCAATAATCTGGAAAGATGGTACAGTGATATCTCATTAGAGTGGAACAGCAATGCAGCAGAGCTTGGCTGTACTGAACATGATCTAATTATAACAAACATCATCTTTCAGCACAAGAACAAAAATTGTATATTTCATTGTGTGCTTATACGGGTAAGATTACAGGCCCTTTTGCCTATATATATATATATATACTTTTTTATCAACTATTAGCCTTTAATACTGAAACAGTTCATATTTATATTACTTGTGAAATAATAAGACGAAATACCAAATGAGTGCTCAAAATCGCGAAACTAGGTAAGAAATAAGGAGAACTATCACGCAAACATAAAAGTCACCAAATTGATGTCTTCAAAGTATCAGAAAAATTACACTAAGAAGTGAGAGAGACAATCCTACTTCAACCATTAATGATAAAAATGGATCACTAATATTTAATTAGCTCTTAATACAACAACGAAGGAATGATAACTTCAAAGAAAAGTTCAACTTTACAGCCGCTAGGGGCAGTCAATGTCAAGGATCATCTGGAACCTTGTATATTGATTGAATAGACATAAATAACTATAAATAACATGTCTAGAAACAAGTGACCAGGTATGGACGACATATCAAATGAAGCAATTCAAGATTGTATGAAGGCAGGAGTGATATATAATCCAAGAAGAATCATTAGATACTGTGAGAGCAATATAGTATTTCAATGCAGCTGTAATAAAAACTATTAATGAACTTCCAGATACTCTTGAAATAAATACAGACAGCAATAATTTGTGCTTTCGCCATTTCTGTTAAACAGCTTCATAGGCATAATAACCACATTACTCTGCCAAATTGCGGCACAAGAAATATAATTTAAATGTAAGAAGCCAAGAACTTAATTGACTGCACAAATAACTCAACTGAATGCACGAACGCCTCAACTGAATGCACGAATCACTCAACTGAATGCACGAACGCTTCAACTGATTGCACGAATCACTCAACTGAATGCACGAACGCCTCAACTGAATGCTCGAATCACTCAACTGAATGCACGAACGCCTCAACTGAATGCACAAATCACTCAACTGAATGCACGAACAACTCAACTGAATGCACGAATCACTCAATTGATTGCACGAACAACTTAACTGAAGGTACGAATCACTCAATTGATTGCACGAACAACTCAACTAAATGCACGAACAACTCAACTGAATGTACGAATCACTCAATGGATTGCACGAACAACTCAACTGAATGCACGAACAACTCAACTGAATGCACGAACAGTTCAACTGAATGCACGAACAACTCAACTGAATGCACGAACAACTCAACTGAATGCACGAACAATTCAAATGATTGCACGAACAACTCAAATGATTACACGAACAAATCTGTTAAGGCTACCCAAACCTAATATACAAGAATGAAGAAATACCGCACAATCGTGTCCATGTACTTGGTACAGTCTATGAAAGATATTCAGTAATTTGAAGATTAGCATATAATAGACGGAAACGTTGACAATTAGCAGAACATCAGGTCTTAACATACATGTAAAAACAATTAAATTTATACATGCGCACGAAGATGCAAGAATTTATAAAAACTTATGTCAGAAAACATCTGCTGCGACTTATCAACTGTCACAACTGCATGATCCCCAGCTTAGCAACAAAACAACAACAGATAAACATTGTATGTATACCAACTCTGTGCTACGACTGTCAAGAGCGGCCCTTGTTCAAGGTGAAGGACTGCACAAATTGTAACTTGTAAAATAAAATAAATAAGACATGTCTTTGATGTCAACATGAGATATAACATGATCAATTATGACCTTGGAATTTTTTTTAAGAACAGTTACTTGTGCTGAACATATTTCAGAACGGAAAACACCACCTCGTGAGAATACAATCTGAACAGCTATTACTGCACGCTAGCAACACACACGATCTAGCTGCGGCACACAAGACAGGTCGGGTGGCAGATGGATAGATGACATAAAATAAATCCTACATCAAGACGGCCTTCCAACACTGACATAACACACCTGATCAAAGAAAGCAGACTACCACGTCGCTTGACGGCGCACGTGGGCGAAACATTTCGGTAAACAAATGGTCTTCATTATAGAATTACATCCTTTGGCTGATTCATTTTTGTTCTTCAATTTCATGTGATAATTTAATTATTTTAAAATTTTGTTTTGTTACTATTTAAAATATCCGTGTTATTTATAATCGTTTAACACTCAATGACTTCATTGAATGTTTTGACGGTGCACTTTACCGAAATGTTTCAGAAAACAAATGAGCTCAATTATATCATTTCAGCCTTTGGATAATCCATGTTTCTGTCTTCGATATATCACACATTTGTGTATTTACTTATTTTAAAATTGTGTTTTGTTGCCATTCTAAATACAATTATTGTTTATTTTCTTTTAAAATTGGATGTCTTTATTTCGTTTAAGTTAAAAATATGTAGTTTATTAATAAACCATATGTGTTTATTGGTGTTTTACTTGCGATTATGGTAGTGTATTTTCAGACCGCAATGGATCCCGGATCGACCCAGCCTTAAATGGGTACGTGTTGCACACTCCTACGGCAGCAATGCTATGGGTTACTTTGCTTTTACTTGCGATTACAATAACTATAATCTGTACACTTTTTGTGTCAATTTGTTCAACCTGTCTTGAAGCGGTGAATTAGTTGTGTATTATGTATCTTACCTTTAATCTGCAAAAAAATGTCATACATGTTTCCAATACCTTCTATAAGTGGATACCTGCATTTTTTAAATAGTTAATTACCTATTAGTATATTGATTTTACATGTATTAATGCATAACATCACTACATTATACAGACGTATGCTTCTTCTTAAAACAACTATGAGGAGCCTGGTATTTTGTTTTACATGTATGTATAGACTGTAAAGTTATGTGTTAGCATCTTTCACATAACCGATATCAGTGCAGACCCATTGGGCAGTTCCACTTTATGTCTCTTACTACAGATAGTACATATATTTATATTAACGGTGTCGTATTATTAGTTGTCCTATAATTTAATAATTATCTGGATAGTTTTTTTTTAAATATAAACATTTATTTTAATAAGTGTATGTATTTATTTATTCATACTGTGTAACATGAGCATAGTTTATCTACTTCAAAGTTAAATATATTAAGTATACTTTGTGAAATTAGTTTTTTCGCGGTGGCCTTTAATGGGTGGTTTTAATTTGTTCATTCTTGAGTATCTCTAATGATTTTAGTATACTTTATTTATAAATATATACTCTGAATGTGCGGTAATTTATAATTTTTTTTTCATGTTTGTGTTGTTGTTATATGTTCCTCATTGGCAACAATATTTATTTCTGCATTTCGACTTCTTCAGATTCGCATTGAATCAAATAATTCACTCTCTTTTCTGTATCAAGTATGGTTTATTGCTGCCATTACTTTCTTCAGCCGGACCTCAACTACACAAAAGTGTAGACGTTTTCGGACATTTCTCTTGAACAGGATCTTGTAGTTGGTCTCATATCGACTATAACTCTTTTTTTAAAACTTAAAGACTGCTTCACGCTCAGTCCGCCTGATTGATCGGATGTACATTGACAATGTTGGAAACAACTGCTATTTTAGTATTATAGAAGGATTAAGTCACACTATTAGCTGCCTCTTACGACATGTTGACACTGTGGAGGCGGTCTCATCTTTGTCTACCATACTCAAATCTATCACGGAAACCACTTGATAATTTTGTGTTAATTAGAAATAGGGTGATTCATTTATCTTGGAATACATGTTCTAACTTGTTTCTCATATCATCGCCGTTTACCGAAGCTTATATACATTGGAACAAAGAATACACAAATGACACCAATGTTATGATAATCAATGAAAGAAACATTGCAAAACACAATCCTGCAAGGTTTGGAATATTTAATATACCTTGGCAGACAAAGGAAGAAGTACAGATGCAGTTATAACAATTAAAAAAAAAGAATACACAGGCGAGAGGAGCTGTCTATACATTGGTGAAATTATTGATATCAAAATGAATTAGGTACAACACAAATAATACACTGCATCGTAAAGGCAGCTCTATTGTATAGGTCTGACACACGAAGAACGTCAAATACAGCATTGCCAAAGGTAAAAACTATCATAAATGGATGCCTGGCCAGAGCAGAATGATTGAAACGATATGTTCAGATCACTGATATGTGGAATCTGCTAGCGTTCGGTAAAGTAAAAATTAGCGCAGTCCCTTACCAGACTGCTGCACGGAATGAAGTGTTACAGAGGTCATGGTTCAAGGCCACTGCTTATTTATGAAATAGTCTAGCTTACCACCCAACCATTTACCTTTTCCTTCTCAACTGGGGTACGCTGGTTACGGATTGAACACATATACCTTTGCTGTGTAACGCGAGTATTCTACTGTTTCGCTAATCAGGCACTCTTTGGATAGGACATAGTCATACACTCTATGGATACGACAAGATCATACACGCTTTGGATAGGACATGATCATACACTCTATGGATAGGACATGATCATACACTCTATGGATAGGACATGATCATACACTTTATGGATAAGACATGATCATACACTTTATGGATACGACAAGATCATACACGCTTTGGATAGGACATGATCATACACTTTATGGATAAGACATGATCATACACTTTATGAATAGGACATGATAATACACTCTATGGATAAGACATGATCATTTACTCTATGGATAGGACATGATCATACTCTTTATGGATAAGACGTGATCCTACACTCTATGGATAGGACATGATCATACACTTTATGGATAGGACATGATCATACACTCTATGGATAGGGAATAATCAGACACTCTATGGATAGGACACAATTATATACAACATGGCTAGGACATAAGCAGACTCTATATGAATATGGCACAAACAGACATTCTATATGCATGACACAATCATACACTCAATGCATAAGATATAATCAGATACTTTATGGAAAGCACACAAACAGACACTTTATGGATATGACACAATCAGACACTTTATGAATAGGACACAATCAAACACTATTTGGATAGGACACAATCATACACTCTATGGATAGCCCACAATCATACGCTCTTTGGATAGGACACAAGCGTACACACTCTCTCTCTCTGTCTCTCTCTCTCTCTTTTTCTATATATATATATAACATACAACGACACTATGTATATGACATAATCAGACACTATAAGGATAGGACATAATCGGACACTCTAAGGATAGAACATATTAACGCACTCTATGAATAGGACATAATCATATATTCTAAAAATAGGACATAATGAGACATTTTTTGAATAGGACAATATCAGACACTATATGAATAGAACATAATCAGATACTCTATGGCCAGATACATGACCAAATGGGAAACCGAACATACTGGTTACACCAAAAACGATGCCTATTACCAGTTGAACCGAATAGAGCAGGTCGTTGTCTTCAGACTTCGCACTGGCCACAACAGACTGAGGTACCACCTATTCAACAAATTGAAGATAGGGTGTACCGACGAATGCCCGTGCGGTACTGGTAAAATGACCACTGAACATCTGCTGCAGAACTGCCCGACATACGAGGATCAGAGAGAGCAGATGTGGCCATTACCAGTGGAACTGCAAGACAAGCTCTATGGCAGTGGCGAGAGCCTCAGGACGACCGCCGCTTTTTTCGAAAAAATAATGGTTACTGTCTGACTGTGTACGCAGAAGAAGAAGAAGAAGATACTCTATGGATAGGACATAATGAGACACGCTATGGATACTCTATGGATAGGACGCACATAAAGATAAACGGTTTACAACTTTACAAGGCTGTCTGTGTTCTGAATTCCGCCCCGCCCCCCCCCCCCCCCGTTTTTCTCAAGAAGTCAATAGTCGTAGAGACAGACCAAACCACACGTGAGAAGTGAGCTCGACACAAGCGTATAGGAAACTGGATAAAACATGGACCGATCTGGAACAGAAGGATTTGTGGTTTATTTGTTGATGACCTGTTTTCCACGTAGAGCTGAGATGTTTTGCATGATCTATTCAAATGACTGCGTCACTAAAATAGCTGGAGTCTTCTTCTCTCAAACGTCTCTGATGTTGTCTCCTTATGTAGCATACGCTAGTCACCTCTTATGTAGCATACGCTAGTCACCTCTTATGTAGCATACGCTAGTCACCTACGTATAAGTCCCCTGCTAGACTTGATTTATTCGCTCCACTATTTCCAAGAGATGTAAAGTCAATTTTTCTCCTCCTTGTGTATCACAGTTTATAAATGATCAAGTAGCTAGACACCCAATATACTACTATTGCGATATACTTTTAAAGTTACCATGTTTGCATAATGTAATTTTTCTTTCAAGCACCGCTAACATGCAAACCAACTACAAACCAAAATAAATAAACACGTAAATATATACAATTTAGGAAAAAAAGGGTATCCAAATAGATATTATGTATCAGATACTTCATCGTAGTAGTAGTATGTCTCAGTATGTCAAATTGGATGACCAGTTACTAACCTGATCTCTCCGAATCATGTCAAGTTGAGTGTCTAGTTAAGTCAAGTTGGGGAACGAGCTACTAATCTATTCGCTTAGCATCATGTCCATTGTCTTCCTTATAATGTTTTGTTTTATTTTTTTATTTTACGTGTTTGTCTCGCTAGTTTCAACTTAAGGAGGCGCGCCTATTCCACCCCAGACCGTAGTCAATTGGGCGATATTAAGACGAATAAACCAGTTCTTGGATGTGTGTGTGTGTCTGTATATACATATGCTAAGTTTGTGCGCTCTCAGAAGTCAGCTCAACCAAAGTGCAATGGAAGGGTCTCACCCTGAGGGCGCGTGTGAAAGTTGTGCAAGAGTGTGATTGTAGGACAGAGTCAAATGAAACAGAATGTGATTGTAGGACAGAGTCAAATGAAACAAAGTGTGATTGTAGGACAGAGTCAAATGAAACAGAATGTGATTGTAGGACAGAGTCAAATGAAACAGTGCGGTAATAAGAGCAGAGTTACGTTCTTCATTTTCAGTTTAATTAGGCACCCATTCATTATACGGAGCTTAGAAGGATACGCTAACAGGGACGCTATACAACTCAGACTCATTATCAGTAAGCTTAAGTAAATTTAAGCATACATACAGTGGCAGTTTATGAAGCAGTTTAATTTACATGATGAGGCTACAAACTGCAGTCAATACAGATGGTACTTGTATGTCTGCTTACACACACCCACACATGCTGCACGCTCACTCACACACGCACACACACACACACACATATATATATATTGCCCGAGTGATGTTCAGGTTTACAAAACTAGGATCACTGCCACCTTTTAAGCATGTTGTATAAACTGACTAAAAAGAATGGAGTTTTGAACCGACACCCTCATCAGGAAAAAACAGAAACATTGCCATGATTTTCAATCACAGAAAAGCTCAGAAGCAGACTTTCTGTCAAGGGACTAGCTGCAAGTAAAACATTTGCTTCACAGTGGAAAGGCAAGTCAACTATTGCAAATGCCTGGAGACCCGTCTCCTCTAAAAAGCTCAAGCTGCAGTGAGGCGTATTGTGGGGACGTGCATCGAGTACAAGCTTGATTTCTAATCGCAACATACCGGGTCCAAAATCACTTCATGTTCAGTTTGACTGGGCATTTCGGGGACGTATCTCGGTATGACCACTTAAAATATCATTCAAGCAATCAAAATCTTTTGTGTGCATCGTATGTCTTCGGCATATTTTGCAGCGTATTTTTTCGGCCTTACATTTCTATGTCTTACAGTTTCTCTGCAGATGGTGATAGCCAGCCTCATACGCCACCCTCTTAAGTTGTCTAGAAAGACATGCTTGACAGGTTAATATGGAACCATTATTTGCTCCCCGCAAGGTCCCGGTGATTGATTATGCAAAACGGCAATTATAAATTATGATAACTGCAAAAGAAACCAGAAATCTGCTGAAATTCAGTTCAAACTAAGGATTTTGACGACCTGCATCCGCTAGTGTACAAACAAAAACAACAGTTAACAAAGCAGTGAGCTACGTTCAATGAACATGGTTCTTCTTCTTCTTCTTCTTCTTCGTTCGTTCTCAATCTCCCACTACCAAACCCTGAAAGTGTAAGTAGCAGAATGTAGTCCACAGAACGGAATACCTCGTGTTGTAGTTTACAGCTTGGCTGCGATATTTGCACCTTTTGGTCCAACACATCCGACTTCAGCAAGCAGTTTTTGAGTACCGGGTTAGCATTCCCTCTTCGATCCCTTCTCCTTAGCCAGTCTGCCCTGCTGCAGCCTGTTATCCAGGATCACCACGTGGAGTTGTAGAAGGGTCTTGGCAGCTATGGTTCGCTGGCCCTGATGCTAGCAGTCAGCTATGGGTCGCTGACCACTGCAGCTCATGCGCTGCTCAGCATCTTGATCCCGAACATGGTTCAATAAACTTAAGAATAAAATCCTAAAAAAGTACATCTGATGCAATTAATTACAAGTTAGAATATGCTCTATGCTGAGGGCTTTACTACGCAAAAACATATTAATGAAACATTAATGATACCATTTTATTAATATTGCTATTACATAGCTATTTGTTGCTAATGTTGCTCAAAATAATGAAAGCAACCAATCGCAATGACACATGGTACTGATAATGCCCAACGTATCATAAACACGAAATGTATCGTACATTGTTTTCTTTTTTGTTCTTAGTTTAATATTGTTTTCAACAACAGACAGAGTCGTTTTGGTTATATCACAGACTGCTGGCTGTATTATATAAGTCTGTATTATCCCTGTTTAAGGCCCAGTTGTATTGCAATAATGTACCTGTCAGAACCGACGCATTTTTAAGCAGTTAAAATGGGATCCAAATGAAGCAGTGCTTGCGAAATATAAGATTCATATGTCTCACAGACTCTACTGGCCAAGTCTACCTCACCTACTCGTTGGTGGATTCTGTTATACCCAGTAACCTTTCCTAAAGTTTGGGTGTTAACCCCAACGTAAGGTAAGATGGGACAGCAAACGCTGTTAAAACGAAGTCAAGAGGTCCCAGTACACTCTAATACAGAAAATGGGCTGAAAACAAAGATACCAGGTCAGGATACACATTAGCAACCATGGTACCATGCAACCCGTCATTCCCATCTTTCGTGTGTGTCTACACACATTTAAACGATAATAAAAATGGTGATCGCACTGCAAAGACCCAGCAGGAGCAGTGCCGGGCTCTGAGCCTCAACAGAACCCACCTTCAGCTACTAGAGGTCTCTCTAGCCTGCCTTGTAGAGCCAGCAGGAGCAGTGCCAGGCTCTGAGCCTCAACAGAACCCACCTTCAGCTACTAGAGGTATCTCTAGCCTGCCTTGTAGAGCCAGCAGGAGCAGTGCCGGGCTCTGAGCCTCAACAGAACCCACCTTCAGCTACTAGAGGTCTCTCTAGCCTGCCTTGTAGAGCCAGCAGGAGCAGTGCCGGGCTCTGAGCCTCAACAGAAACCACCTTCAGCTACTAGAGGTCTCTCTAGCCTGCCTTGTAGAGCCAGCAGGAGCAGTGCCGGGCTCTGAGCCTCAACAGAACCCACCTTCAGCTACTAGAGGTCTCTCTAGCCTGCCTTGTAGAGCCAGCAGGAGCAGTGCCGGGCTCTGAGCCTCAACAGAAACTACCTTCAGCTACTAGAGGTCTCTCTAGCCTGCCTTGTAGAGCCAGCAGGAGCAGTGCCGGGCTCTGAGCCTCAACAGAACCCACCTTCAGCTACTAGAGGTCTCTCTAGCCTGCCTTGTAGAGCCAGCAGGAGCAGTGCCGGGCTCTGAGCCTCAACAGAACTCACCTTCAGCTACTAGAGATCTCTCTAGCCTGCCTTGTAGAGCCAGGAGTCACAAGGGACAAAATACTGGCCAACCAGACAAAATGACCACTCTGGATGTTATACATTGGAATGCAGAGGGAGTCATCAATAATTAAACTGAATTAGAGTATCCACTATTCTGGAATGAAAGCAGTTTGTTGTATTCAGGAAACATATATACAAGAAGTGCAACAGTTTAAAATACGGGAGTATCAATGCTTCAAAATGGACAGAAAAGAACGGAAGAAGAGAGGTATTCTAACCTTGACACGGCATAACATAAATGCTTTAGAAACCAAGGTGCAAATTACCAAATAATATATCTCAAACAGAACACAAAGGGACTAGACCTCCGTAAGTTATACTGCCCCAGCAACGCACCCCTGAACATAGCAAGTATACATGTCCCCAAGGGCAACTTCTTGGCAATGGGAGACCTCAACAGCTCCTTCGTAAGCTGGGGATATAGCCAACTAGATAAAAGGGGAGAAGTGATAGAAAGCTGGCAAGATGACAAACATCTCACCTTGATAAACAAACCTAACGACCCCCCAACATTCTACTCCAGAAGATGGCATAGTACCTCTACCCCAGACTTGGCATTCTGCACGCTAGACGTGACATGAATAGCAGCAATAGAAATAGGAAAACAGCTGGGTGGAAGCGGTCATTGCCCTGTATCCTTACAAATGTGCAGAGTAATCAATATTAATTCAGGGTAGCCAAGATAGAATTATAAAAATAAAATTGGTGCACATACCAACAAAGAGCAAACCTGAGGACCAAGGTTATTATGTTACTATACAGAGACATTAACAGTGTCACCAGGAAGTTTAATAAGGTAGTGCTCCAAGCAGCAAAAGAGACAATACCAAAAGGAGCGAGGAAGAATTATATAACATATTGGACTACAGCTCTACAAATATTACAAAATGGATCGATAAGGCGAGAGGCATTGCAGAGTTTCAAAGATCGCAACAGAATCACATCACACTACAAAAGATCATAACAAAATTCATCAAAAGAAAACTAGACTATCAGAGCACAAACTTGAAAGAGAAAAACCATGATTTAAACTTCGATAAGGAATGCAGAAAGTAGTGGAATCTAACTAAACAACTAAGGGATGAAAATAGTTATCAGCAACACACTAAGCTAGAAGAGGCAAGCAAACTATTTACCGGCAAACAAGCAGCCAATATATTTGCGGAATCCTATCAGACTAAGAGTAACATCAACGTAAACCCATGCATACAAAGAGAAAAAACCCACACAAAACAGCGAACACGGTCCGTATGTAATGTCAAAACCTTTTACTATGGGAAAGCTAAAAACAACCTTTTAGAAACTAAAGGACAAGAAATCACCAGGTCTAGATGGTATAACCAGCTAAATTCTCAATCACCTTGGATATGTAGCAATGAACAAACTGCTGCAAATATACAGCTATAGCTGGATAACATGTGTTGTGCCGCAGACAGGGACAGATGCACATATGTGTCCCATTATAAGCAAAGGAAAGGATAAGAAAAAGACATCAGTTACGGACTAATAAGCTTAATCAGCTGTGTTTATAAGACATTGAAGAGGATGGTTAACAGAAAAAATTGATGAAGATGCCTTTAAAGATAAGGAACAGTCTTTAAACTATGGATTTATTTCCATAAATCCTTTGATAAGGTATGGATAGATGGACTATTGGCAAAACTACATAGGAATGGCATCAAGGGTAACATGAGAAAATGGATCAAGGCATTCCTATACAACCGGAAAGCTAGAGTTGCATGTATGGTCATACAGCAAACAAATCCTCCTAAAACACAGAGTTCTTTAGAGCTCAGTACTGTCTGCCATATTCTTCCTCGTGTTTATCAATGATCTTACCATCGATCTGTCGCAAGGCGTTAGAGTCGCTCTATATGCTAATGACTTGATGGTGAGGTGTGTAGAAGATCACCTAACATTGCCTATAAGCGAATACAAAGAGCCGCAGACACTATAGCAGATTGGGCTGAGAAGTAGATGGTACAGATCAACGCAGAGAAATCTACAGCAACACTCTTCACACTCTAAACAAAGAAAAAGCAGAATAAATACGACTTAGAAATATACAGGTCCAAATAGATGATGAAACGGTATATATGGGCATCACATTTGATAAGAGAATTACGTGGAGGCATCACATTGAAAAAACAGAGACAAAGGCTAGGAAAAACGACTCACAATACATGACAATAACTGGGTCAAATTGGGTAGCGAATGAAACAACGTTTAAGAAGGTCTATAATGGGGTAATAAGACCAACAGTGGCATGATCCACAGCAGCCAGATGACACCTACATACTTTAGATAAGGTACACAACCAAGCGCTTAGGGTGAACACTGGTATCATGAAGACAACTTCAATAAAAAAAATGGAAAAAATCACAGGAATCACGCCTCTATTCTATAGACGGGACACCAAGATCATGATACAAGCAGAAAAATACAAAAATCTGACAGCACACCCAATAGTTACCAGATTGGGAGATCTTGGCAGTGAAAGAAGGTAGCTTTGTACGTCGGTTCAATAAATTAATGAGAATATTCAAAGATTAATTACCAGACACCACTAAGGAGGTAAGTTAAATACCCCTTCAAACACCATGAAAACAACACCACATCCTCAGCACAAACACTTTCATAACTGACACCTGCCCCATGTGAGAGCAAAGTGATCTCCAAAAGAAAGCAGCAGCAGGCAACATGATCAGTAAACTGTTCCCAAAAGAAGCATCGATCCAGGTATATATTGATGTTTTAGCAACAAGAGCAGCGAACAATAGAATACAGGAATCTATGTTGCTTGCCCAGATGAAGAAAATGAAACCACTAGTTCGTCCACTGGAAATTTATGTTGAAACTACTCGACTGAAATACAAGAAGTAGTGATGTAAAAATGATTTGGAACACAGCAAAGCCAATGCCAGCAGGTTGTATTCGTTACAGATGCAATGCCAGTTCTAAAAGCCCTCAACACTGATAAACTGCTAGAGCTTAAGAAAGCCTTGGGCGAACTAAAAGCCAAGCTAAGGATAGTTCTACAGTGGGTCCCATCTCATTGTGACATACCGGGAATCGAGACAGCAAACATGTTGGCAACAAGGGAGAAACACAAGAACATAACGTTCAAACAATCACCTTCTAAGAAAAGAAGACACGTTTCCAACACATAAGGAAAGTTCCTGAAACAAAGGACAACTATCACTGTCTTGATCGAGCAGAAGAAGTGATCCTGTTTTGCTTGATAATGGGACATACCAGATTGAATAATCATTTGCACTGGCTTAAATTGGCTCCATCGCCAATGTGTATGTGTGGGCAGGCAGCACAGACGTCCGAACATATCCTGCAAGACTTTTATATGCTTGACCAATAACGTTTTGAGCACTGGCCCACGGAGACGAATATGCCCATAAAGCTGTTTGGAAGCCTTGAAAAACTCTCCAATACAGCAACCTTTATCCAGAGAACTAGACTTAACGTGTATACATACCAAGAAGAGGAAGAAGAAGAAGAAGAAGAAGAAGAAGAAGAAGAAGAAGAAGAAGAAGAAGCAGAAGAAACAACTTAAATCAGCTAGTGACAAGAGTATTTTTGTTTGTTTAAATGCTGCAAATCAAATGACACTATTCATTCAGACTGCAACCATGCTAACCCAGACCGAAGTACCATATTTTTCATCAAATGGAACAGACACTCTCGAAGGTGGAGAACATACCAACAATATAACATGTTCTCCAAGTTTTCAGTCTCAGCGTGAGCAGACAACAGTGCTTCCTCTAAACCTAATGATCACTGAACAGCTTGATACAGACAACCGAGTTGAAAACATATTTAGATGTCAATATTTGAAAGCAAACGACCAGAGAACAAGACAAATTAACCGAGCAGTATTGGGAATGTTAACACATTAAAGATGTATTTGATGTGGTCACTATCTGGTAACAGGAAAAGGGGACGTCCGAAAAAAACTCAGCGCAGAACACTCGCCAGAGAGGGCTCTATTATGGGTTTTAATAACATAGATGAACTGGACAACAATGGTGTCATACATCTCAAATTGGAGAGCTGGTTTCTGTGTAATGTGTCACGATTGGTACTAAAAGAACATAGACACAAAGTTAAAGCTAGCCTAATAGCAGACAGTACACACAAGACAAATTATGTAAATGACTTTTTGTGTAGGACACAACACAGACTGCCCTAAAATAGCTCAATAATATAGTCGATTCAAAAACGTACTCATTGACCTTTCTGCTTCAAGCGGAGTAAAGAGCGATCTCTCCATCTGACACCTTTACATGAAGCCTGTTTCTGAGCTTTTCAGTGGCGGTTTGAATAGGAATGGTTTGACCTGATGAGCCTTCTAGCGCTAGGTACAACCCGATGTTGTGGCTCTTTACGAAAAACATGAAAGGTTAGAGTGTATCTATTCTTGTTACCCCACGTACCACTCCAATGTCAAAATCGTATGCTTAATGGAACGTATTCTACTAATAATTGTGTTAATGGTACAAACATCAGCAAAGTGGAGATCTAAGAAGGTTGATTCTTTAACCATTGTGAGGGACTGTACGCACTCCATACTGAAAAGATGTACATCAGTCCTGTATCTAATATATGCGCTAGTGCCACAGCCAATGGGTACATCAGTATTTATGTTCATCCAATAGCACATAACACAGCTGTTTATAATAATTGTTCTCTGTTCGGGATGTGTTAGAACCCTAAATGGTTTCATTTGGTTTTACTACGCCCGTACATAATCATGAGCGGAAAATATATTATAAATACAGCATTGTTGTAGCTTGTAGGTAAGCCTCCTCTATGGTAGAAGGTTCTCGTATTCGTGGTTATGCACGCTCTGCTAATCACACAAAATAAAGGCCTGTCTAATGTGGCGTATCCTTCTAGGGTATAAAAGTAGATCCTAGAAACAATTCCCCATCTATAAAGTGCGACTGAAATAGAGATTTGCTAATTTTCCTGCGGATCACAAGAATAGGGGCCGAGCGAGGCAACAGCAGTTAGAGACTCATAGAAGAGTGCTTGCATCAGGTTCTGTGAGCAGAGCTGTCCTAGACAAGATGTCTGTCGTATTTCTTATCCAAATGGCGATCCTGGAACAGGTTGACTGAGAAAATAATGATCAAAGAGGTAATGCAAACACGGTTCCAAAACGGCGCCGTACGGAAAACGGGTCGAACGTCTCGTTTATCACAGAATCGCTTTTAATGTACGACACAACGTAGCTAAACATCATTTTTGGGTGCGAGGAACGAAGAAGAAAAATATACTGTTTGTTAATACCTCACTTACATGCAGGGACAAGAAAATGCGAAGAAGAGAACACATTGTCTGTTTTTTGGAAAAGCTGAAGCCGAGTGTAATGAAGCCGCTTAACTTTTCATACCTAATGGTTGTGGATTTCATCAGCACTAGTTTTTCACGGATTTGTGTAATGTTTGTCGACAACTTTACTATTGCTGCTAGTTTAACTGCATTGTTAATGTTGGTTACTTGATCCCTCTCCATTGGCGGACTCTATTTTTACAAATAATGTCTTTCACTAATTGTATATTTTTTCTCAGCAATATCGTATTATTTGTCAGTAATATCATATCTTTTCAGCAATATCATATATTTTCAGTAATATCATATATTTTATCAGTAGTATCATATTTATCATTGGATGATGTCAAATCTACACCACCGCACTTTTTAGTAAGCCTACATAAAATCCTGCAAATCAACCAATCAATGAATATATCAAAACCGTGCCAGCTCCCAGCGGAGCAAAGGTCTTCTTAAATTACACGACAATGCATCGTGTGTTGAGTCCGCCGATCCTCTGCACCAATTAATGTTCTCCTTTACTCTGTAATCTTTCTTCTAAGACATTCCCCAGGAGTGTCTTGGTTAAGATCCATTCCCCAGGAGTGTCTTGGTTAAGATCCATTCCCCAGGAGTGTCTTGGTCACCTTCTGCTTTTCTTGTCTTCAGAAAAGATAGTGTTATTTACCATTATTGTTTGCATTATTTATTTGCAAGTCCAATCAGCTTTATTTGCCATTGCCTTCGTGTATTTTATCCTATAATTCCCTTATTCTGCCCCCCTCCCCTGAATATGGCAACCGTTTGTCTACTCAAGTGAAAATGCGAACAATGTTCAGGTGCTGACTTTAAATAAGCAACGTATGGACGCTGACCACAAAAACAAGTCTTGTGTACGGAAGGAAAACACATAACCCAATCAACAAAAGCGACAGGCAAAAGATAATAACTCCAGAATCAACACATAGACATTCACGTTCCCAACACACCTCGCTGCTAGAAAGACGCCAGTGATGGAATACCGCAAAATAAACGTCTAAAACATAATAACCACTGGTCTTTCCATCCTCCGCACAACATTTGCAACTGTTTTTCATATTTCTTAGTATTTTTTTGTAAATGCTTGAAAACATATTGAGTGTTGAACTTTCACATTGTTGGTTTCTCTTAATAATTCTTGACCTCAAATACTATTGTCGTTATTTTAGCAATTTCCGTCCTTTTACTATTTTCTATTTAAAACTATTATCACTACGGTGTGTATTCAAATTGCTGAGGTCAACCGACAGGATATAATGCATTAATCAAAACAACAAGTTTCATTAATGGTAAGACAATTATTAAAAATATATGTTTTAGAATTAGATTAGTCTAAATAGTGTAGATGTGTTTGTATTACTCTGAGCAAAAAAACAGCAACCATTTACTTTACTTTGCGCATATGCCATTTAATTTAGGCACATTTAAGTTACATATGTAATTTACGTTTAGTTATGCATACGTCATTTACTTTAAAGTGCCATTACACATGTCATGTGTTATGTACACACACACACACACACACACACACACACACACATCTATATATATATATATCTTTTGTTTTTTGTTGCAACAGAAAATGTCTTTTACTTATATTAGTATGCACCTTTGCCTTTGTGCTATTTTTACGTGAATGTTGTTGTTATTGTAGAATTCCTAGTGTTACTTATAACTTTATAAATGATTTCAATTTATCATGTCTTGTTTCTGAACTAGATCTATCCTAACCTAATATCACTCTTCTCAAAAAACGGTCACTCTACACGTATCCTTGTCTCAAAACTGCAGACAGTCTAATATAGTAATACTCGTATCCATCAAATGTTACTTCACATCAAGTATGCATGTTGTATTTAATAACTATAGAAAACATCATTTATCTAAACCAAAACAGAACGGTTCCTAAAAAACGACTGAAGAGAGGGTTACTATTTCGCTTAGGAACATTGTCATTTGGTTGATTCTTTCTTTTTTTTTTTAAAACACAAATAAACTAAAATAAAATATTATTTTTGTCTTAAAAACACAGGATTTATTTGGTGTAGATATTACAACAATTGTAAATACAGTTTTAAATGCTCTCTGCAATCTAAAGATAATTTTCATAATAATTAAACTATTCACACTGTTTGAAAATCAGTTATATTTTTTAATGTTTAAAACTATCAGCCAGTTTACTCTTTTGTAACGAATGATGCTTTATTTACACTGATTAATTTTAAAATGTTCTTTGCCTGTGTATGTGAACTTCTCTTCTGTTGTGGTTATATAGTTAGTTATTATTCTCGGTAATTTGCTAGGAATATTATTATTTGCAACAAAATCGGTTGTGTTTGTGTGTATAGCTGTTATGGTAGTTATCAATATAACTATAATATTAATAATAATATAGTATTAATATTTACAACAATTGTATAATTATTTGACTCACATAAATGCCAGTACAACATTATTTTCAAAATTGAAAGCTCTTAAAATATATCATTTTTCTTTGAAACAATTGTTAAGTTAACCCTACTCTAATGTTACTTTTATCTAAATTGTAGATGCAATTTTGTACTTCCGCGTCATTTAGTATTACTGAATCTTTACAATATAATTATATTACTTTCGTCCATTTTACGACATATATAAATGCCGATTTTAAAATACAGAGTAATCGAAAAGGTCTATCAATTGTTACAGTAGTCGTCTTTTACTGTGTACCTCTATTTTTATTATAAGCATAACATTTCAAAGGATAGTATAAGTCAGTTACAAAACATTTTTGAAATAAGTATGCCACCTTAACGTCAATAAGGAATGTCTGTTTTTAAAAATTCAGTTTACTGTTACGGTTTTTAATCCTTGCAATATTTGGGTTTTATTTTTATGTCAGTTATAATTTGCGTTTTCTCCACGATAGTCAATTATTTCTATAACAATATTTTCAAGTCATGTTGGGCATCACTATATTAATTGCAGATATGATTTCAAAATCATTAGTAATCTTTTAGGCACATTGACAATTGCACAAATTGTGTGTATTTAATATCACATTTATATGAGTTATAAATGTTGCTTTACAAGACATTTTATATCTGAGCA
The DNA here is from genome assembly GCA_036924085.1 of Ariolimax columbianus. Lineage (NCBI taxonomy): Eukaryota > Metazoa > Mollusca > Gastropoda > Stylommatophora > Arionidae > Ariolimax > Ariolimax columbianus. Next base: position 131,958,866 of record JAVGWX010000002.1, read on the forward strand.
AAAATCAATTTTATGTTACGTCAAATTTACGTCCATTACAAAATGTTTACAAATATTGAATAATCTAAAAACCACAGTTATTTCATAATAATCAGACGTCTCTTGTATGTTAATTATAAATGTGGATTTTCAGAGTCATGATAATGTATCATCATCGTCTACAGCGATCAGTATTCATCTACAAAGTGTGGTACAGGCCTACTAATAGTTTTGTGGTTGTTCTTATACCACTAGCATAGATACAATTGCTAATAAATAATGTATATATGAGCTCTTACACACCATAAAGCTTTTATTTCACAAACTATAACTCCATTCTCTTAATGCACTTGCACGATAGAAACCAGTGTCTCTGAGATCACGAACAATCTAAATGGCAAATGTATAAGTTTATGCGAATATTTAATAGCGCACCTTGAATCATAAACATTAGATACATCAATCAGCAATGAAAGCTGAGAAGGCCTACTACATTAACTGTTTCGAAAACAAAGCGATCTCGTAAAAATCTTCACGACTTGTCCCTCTACCTCGCTATCGGAATATGTTTTAGCATGTTCATACGCCGATTTAGACATGGAGAGAAAACATCTACTATTACTAATACAACTTATTTTGTGAGGGTCCAGATCGTGCATTTACTAACCAAAGTACTGTTGGCAGGATAATGAAATTTGGACACAGGAAATAATTGTAAACATTTTACTGCTCAAGCAAACTCCTACCCTTGGGTCATCTTCCGATACGGTCTGGACAATAAAATAGCCCTAAACGACAGCTGCTGGCCTGGTATCCGCTACCTAGTTTCACTTCTCAAATAATACATCAAACGAGCCACAAAATGTGGGGTTTTATCCTGGTATAAACACACGAATCTCGCCAGAGCTGGGAATAAAACTGGAGTCAGACAGACCACTAGTGACGGAGACACGGAAACCATCACATTTTTAGCAGACACGGAATAAAACGGGATATCAACTTACGTTCTGGTATAACCAACGGTTAGGGTGGTGCACACCTTAAAAAGGTTATAGACGTTTTGTGGTAGGTTTTAAACATTTCATAGCTTCCCTGCCCTTATCTGGTGGTATGGTGAAACTCTAGCGGGGATCTTCCCGACTAAGAATGGCACTATCCAGTTAGCACCAACAGCAGTTCAAAACCAACCGAAATATCCCAAGATGAACATTTTTCCCCTCCACCGCGCTTTCCCTTTATTTTCCCGTGACCTTTCTGGCCTGTGGGAAATGAATGACAGGCTGAGTGAAGATTTAAGCCAATCGCGTACTGCAGCGGCTGCTCGATAACCTGAACGCGCCACGTGAACCAGGGCTTGCCTTGCCAAGGGAAGCAATTTACCGGACGCTTGAGAATGTGGGTGGTGATGCCACTTCAAATGCTGCGTCTCCGGGCGTGTTTATGCCGCATGGTGAGGTCTGGTTTTAGATTTCTTAGTTTCTTCTTTCATAATTCAAAATCTGGATAAGTTTTTCGGATCTCTTTGTGCCGACGAGGCTGTGGGCTACAGATGCAGCTCCGAACATTCCCCTGCATCGTTCTAATTAATATTCATAGCCAATAGGCGTCTAGCGCGAGACGAAGAACTGGCCGGGTCGATGTTGAGATTAGCTAGCGTTGTGGGTGGGTCTAATGTGAATGTTCACTTCAATTGCTGGTGTAGGTGGTGGTGATGGTGACGGTGCTATTAAATGGGGCCTACCACAAGGAGAGTTGAGAGCTGCAGCGTCCGTGTGGGTAATGAGGCTGTCTCTCTTGGCAAATACAGTGTTCACACATCAGTCATGGCGAACCCAGTCTTCTCATTGTTTCTTTCCGTCCATCTGAAGTATGGGCGCTAACACTGTAACTGGCCCCTTCATGGAAACCTTTTATCAAAACTATGTTGCTATGGGGCTCTACAACATAATCTGATTACTACATGATCATTGTTGCCTTTCCCATGTGACTCACGGAACACTTTTCATGGATGTACTAAAAGTCGACAGACGGAGAGTTGTTTGTGGGGCTAGCAAATTCATCATATGATACAAATGACTGCAGGATCCGCGAATATAAGAGTATGTACATACTTCCTGAATAGGAACATCTACAGTAGTTGGTCTATGCTTAACATGAAGTGAACCAACTATGAAGCAAACTGACTCTGCTAGCATCACGTACAACCCTCTTTAATAGACTTTTACGACATATTTCTAATGAAAGCGGTGGGATTTTTCTCTCCCCAGTATCGCCACATTAACCACTATGTTCACAGATGTGTACATTGGTTCTTGCATTACACTTATTGAAGACAACAACAAACGAAGATGAGAACTCGTCGCCCCATTTTAGAAGCAACTTAGACATGCTACATTGATGCCCCTATCACCCACAGCCTCTCCAGCAGGGGTTGACATGTGGCTACCTTCAGCTCTTACCAGCAGTGCTACGGTTATTACCATTGTGTGATCGAATTTATTGTCACTTATTGTCAATTTAAGGTGGCTGAGAAGCAAACGAGTTCATTATCCTATATACGACAAGCTAAATCAAGTGGCAACGTCTGATTAGCGACGTGGTAGAGTACTCGCTTTTCCCCAGCAAATACACTGTGTTAGATCTCCCTCATCAATCCAGTCGACTCAGCTGTAAATGCATACCTGATTTACTGTTATAGAAGAAATTACAGCTAAGAAAAGAGCACCCATTTTCCTCTCACCCGCAACTTCATAAATAGCTGAGACGAAGTTTAATATAGCCTTTAACACTTCATCGCCTACATCAGTGCCTTTTTTGGGACTGCATGTGCCTTGAGCTAAAAGAGTACTGCTGCACTCCAAGCTAGTGTAAACAGACTGATCCTGACAAATAGGTGTTACAGATATTGAACTACGAGACGAAAACGAGCCCAACCCTGAAAGCACCAAATGAGTGCTGCGATACTTAAACTGCTTTCTGTAAGGATCAACATCGTCCACCATTCTCCCAGTATAACACACGCAAACGTGTGGTGGAAAAATGATAAACGAGGACATATTAAACAACATTATTTACCGGTATCTATGACCTTATTGAATATATAGTGAATACGATACTGAAATGGGACAAAATTAACATAACAGTTGATCGTCTACTTACGCTATTTTATTGAATGTTGTATTGTTTTCATGTTGTCCAGGCAGTTTCAATGTGTGACAGAGGCGATAATAGGCACACTTCCATGCTGAGAGTATTTAATACGGGATTACAAACTGTGCGTGCTGACCTTTACGTTGTAGACGTTTCTCCCATTCATGGTATCGTATATTTATATGTTTATACATGAACAATGACAGTTGGAAATGATGTAGGCTGTCTGTTTTGAGAGGAAGCGCTAGGAGTTATACCCTATGTAAGAGGCATGAATAAAGGAATGGATAATTTGTTTTCTCTTGTTCTGAAAAAGTAGAAGTACAAATGGTTTGGAGATGTTCGGTCTATAATCTACTAATTGAGTTGGCCTTGCTGAAGAGCGACAGGATCATTGGAGCCGAAAAGACAACCATGAAGGTCTGTCTGAATAGCACAAGTCTCATGGAAGCCAAAAAGACAACCATGAAGGTCTGGATGAATAGCACAAGTCTCATGGAAGCCAAAAAGACAACCATGAAGGTATGGCTGACTAGCACAAGTCTCATGGAAGCCGAAAAGACAGTCATGAAGGTCTGACTGAATAGCACAAGTCTCATGGATGATTAATACACAATCATGAATGTCTGGCCGAAGAACGCAAGGATCATGGAAGCCAAATAGACAATCATGAATCAGAGGCATGGTATATAGAAAGGATCTAGTGGATTCAAGGGAGTTGGCTCATACACTCAGAGATGTCATCAGACAAGATGGCCACTGATGGATTTGTCAGAGCTTGAACAAAGAACTAAGACTAATAAGTGCATGAAGAGTTCAGTCTAGGCTCCAAAGAAGAAGTAATACCCCGCTGTAACCGGGCTATAGATTTCTTTGAATGCGATTCTACAGGTTTGAGAATAGTGCTAGCAGCCTCACCATGTAAACATAACTATTCTAAAACAACTACTAAAAGAGGTACATGTTGTTATATAGGCTACCTGTAGCGGGACCCAGCTTTTGTGGTCGTCATGTAATACTTATTTAACAGAAATAACACAAGAAGATGCAGAAGAAGAAAATAAATTCTACATTTCACGTGCTCATATACCGAACATGGTTCACAGAGTGAAATGTTATAATTAATTTTGTTTTTCCCAAAAGAAGTAAATTCAAGTAATTGTATAAAAAGAATTTAAATATATCAGTATCACAATGCAAGTGCAAGGAATGTATTGTCCCGGAGGGTTGAAGGCGTTGTAAATAAATTAAAAATAGTTACCAGAAAGTGAATGTGAAACAGCTGAAAGATAAACTGTAACCTCCCAAGCATGTACTAAAAGTGACTTTAAAACCTGGCTGATTCAGTAGAAACGATAAGCCACAAGGAACAACAAAACAAGAGGGCACCTATTTGTAGAACAAGAGCAACTACGTCAGAAATAGAAAATTAGGCTCAACGCCAAAATAAGTCTCTAATAGGAACTTAACAACTTTCGTCAGTAAATAACCACTGAACAACATCTTAGTGAATTAGAAGAAGTGATATCAATATTTTTTTATAAACTTTGATATCAGTTTCATGTATGGTAACTTTCCAAGGTACAATAGAGACAAACTACAACATGGGACATTTGTAGCTTATTAAAAGTGTTTACATTACTAGAAGAGATAGAATGAGAAGTTATGACGTCACAATTATTGTGAACACTACTTCCGGTATCGTTTACATATCAACACGTTAAAACAAATTAGGATCGGTGATAACATTATAGTTCATTCTGATCACTTCGTGCCTGAAGCAAAATATAATATCTTGCCGTGAATGATAATGACCGCCTGTATTTGAATTGAAAATATAACAATTGTTACATTAGCAACCACAGTTATCATGAAACAATAACTACCATTGGCCAGCGATAGATAATGACAGTATCAAGTTGTCTCCCCAGATCATTTCACAAGTGAATCGGAATAGCAAAAATATGGAAAGACAAAAACGTCACTGAAACTAATAAACCCAATAAGAAACGTCGGAAAAGATAAAGGAATGATATACTGGCGCTCAGGGATCTGTAAATGCTATAATAGCCATAGGTAAAGTGGGAAACAAGCTTCCCAACTTCTATCAAACAAGGCTGATAGAGCTCACGAATAATGGAAGCCGAATATACATTTGTGAACAAGCGGTATTGTGTGGATCTAGTATTCATATCATACAAAACAGGACACAGCATCAAAGTCACCATGCAGTGGATTCCATACACACATAAACATATCACGCAATGAGAAAGCAGACATACTAGCAAACCTATGAGCAATTATCGTTCAAATACACACACAGATATCATAGCAAATACTTCAAAACAACTTCAAAGAGGAATGGCTGAACCGATGGACGGAAGGGTCTACTGGGGGAGACGTATACAATCAAATGACTCACTCAAGCAAAACTAATATCATGAGCAAACTGCAACGCATAAAGCAGAGCATATATTTCTAACTTAGAACAGAACATATTAGTTTTAACAAAATACTCAAACAAGTTAGACCATACACACACACGAACCTAATAGCAACAACATGTGATGATCGCTTGTCCAGAAATCATCATAGAGAAAACTTTTGGCTGGGTATCCGATCAATCACTTATATGTTACACAGCTCCACTCGCCAACTACAAAACAACTACACATTCTTCAACCTGGATTTGACTGTCGAAGAGAGAACATCTTGGCAGATCTAGTTAATTCAGAACAACATCATTGAAAACTATATTGCCCCATATTATCACTGTACACTCTTTGATACCAGTTTTCTCTACGGGACCATCTGCACTGTTAGTGCTTTGCTACGTATGTAACTAAAAACAAATACGAAAATTGAATTGTTATTGCTCGTCACAATTTGAAGAATATCTTACAAGTACACACACACCCCCCCCCCCCACACACACACACACACACACACACACACACACATACACACATTGAAATTCATGGATTATAACTATCCGAGAGAAATTGTAAGCAAAAGAAAGAATGAATACGTTTTAATGAAAGACTGACACAGCAGCTATCAGCTAAGAAAAGCAGAAACAAGAAATAAATAAAGGACACTGCTTAACTCACATAATTTCTGTCAACAATTCCTAACTCCTAGTCCACACATGACACACGTGCTGTATACTAACCGGGGATGTGTCAACACGTTAGTTTCTGTTGCTCTAACCACACACAGATACATCAGGTATAAGAGACATGTAGACTAAGGATTCTGGGAAAGTAACTCATCTAGGAGGAGGAAAACTTATTTTAAAAACATCTGCTGTCTTGCAAATGAGATTCTTGTTCTTGCTTATCACAGGTAAAAACATGAAACCGCAGACATCATGTAGATGAGACTTCGTTAGTTTAGGAGGAAATACCATCTAAATGAAGGAGAATATAACTCCAGATAACTGCTGCTTTGTATGTAGACTGGGAAGAGTCAACGTTTAGGGAGAATTTCCCCACCCTACTTCACCCTTCAAAATACATTTTTAATAAGATTTGATGAAGGTACATTTTTGTGGGAACGAATGGCGTAGATATCACAATACAACTGTACAATGCGGTACAACGTAAATCATGTTTGAGGTAATTGTATTTAGAACCTTCATTTATGTATCACGTTTTGGAATGTTGGTTGTATTGCCTTTATTTATGTATCCCTGATCAAGGCCTTCATCGGGTCCTCGTACATTCTCCCTGAAACAGGTTATGTCACAGCAGTACGACTAACAAAAGGAAGTATACGCTCTAATCTTCATCGATGACCATCCATCGATGACAAATTCTCAAGTACTACTCAGGATATAAGAATAACCAACGTAACCCACTACCAAAGAAACGTCGTCAAGATCTAACTCAACTCAGCACGAGTATCATTGTACAACATATAACTTTCGTTCCGGCATCACGTTATGAACACATTATATTTAGAACGTTAATGCCTGCTTCAGGTTTTGCAAATATTGTTTTTACAACTTTAATTTCTGCATCACGTTAAAAAAGAGTATATTTATAGCTTTTATTCCTGTATCACGTTTGGAAATGTTATATTTATAGTTTTTATTCCTGAATCACGTTTGGAAATATCATATTTTTAATTCCTTCATCGCGTTTGGGGATATTATTTTGGAATTTTATGTCCAGCATCGTATTTTAGAATACTGTTTTTTACAATTTCCATTAATACATGGTCTGCTCCACGCCTATCAGTTTTTGTTTGTTTGTGTGAATGCGAAATTTTGCAAAGTCATGAGTTGAGGAACCTTCTACGTTACATTGAAACAAATTAGACTAAAGAAAGTTTCAAACGTTGCCATGTGAAAAAACGTGCAGCAGGAACGGCTACTACTTAGAAGCAGTAGTGACCTCATGCTCCAATTTGAATAAACAAGAGAAGAAGATGAATGATACTCAACCATTTTAACTTTATTTAACGTATTTGGATTCATTGAAAGAGAGAGAAATACCACACTAACCTTCCAAGCATGTTAAAGGCATCGACACGCTGATTTTCATATCATTCACGACTGTATTGCGACATATCATCGCTGCAAGCTCTTTGATACCAGTTTCCTTTACGGGGCTATATACATGTTCAATCTGTGTTATGTATACAACAAAAACAAAACAAAATATTGTATCGCTATGGGTCATCAGTATTCGAAAAATATCTTCCACCGCGCTCACGGACAAATCAGAAATCAGTTATTCGTGTTGAGAAAAAGGTAAGCAAATTTGTTTAAAAATTGAATATCAGTTATATTGAAAGAGATGCACAACAGCAGCCAATAAAGAACACAGGATCAAAGAAAGAAATGAATACAATTTTGTTGAAGTCTGTTTAAGACCTACTTATTTTTTTAAACACATAAAACTATTCATTTTTGAAGTGTTCGCCAGACATGCTCAGAGTAGATGAATATGTCACAGCAAACTAGCAGACACATAATATTCAAGATTTCAAACTACTATAAATTATAATTAAAAACAACTTGAAATGAAACTTTGAATCAAAGACATAGACAGGAACAACCAAAAGGAACAAAGGATCAAAGACATAATGAAATAAGAGATTGCTGAAAGATATTCAAGTCCCGTTTAGCCAAATATTCGCTGGCACAAGCCCAGACACGAGTACCAATGAATCACTCACACCAAAGAAAACAGTTGTGAGGCCAAAAAACTGGATGAAACATTCTTCCACAGATCAAAGGATGCAATCATAACTCAATGTTTGATGTCAGACAGAGATAAGCAAGGGCTGAATCCATCCTTGCAAATCCCGTACGCAGTTTGAACAATTTACTGCTAGAGAGAGTGTCAACAAAAATTCTTGCAGCTCTATAAATCTGTACTCAGAGAAGAGAGTAAAGGTGTTGGGAATGTTCTCTACAGTGCTGATCGTGCCAGCCACGACGCCCGTGGGATGTGGAAGTGTCCTCGATGATGCCAGATGGAGCCAAGAGATGTCTACAATTGGTCTGGAACGAGATGTACCCTTGTTGTTTGTCTCCAGTTTTGGTAGCAGACACGCGAGCCGGCACGTTGGACAGACAAGCCAGTAAATAAAAAATCATCATGTACAATTGCGGTTTAATCTTGTTTGTGTATTAAACATTTGCTTCGGTGTCGAAGCTGTCGTATTGAGATTAGACGAATGAATCATTTCTGGTGACGAGTTTGCAACGACTCCGTGCGTTCTAAACTAGTTTGGCCTTGGTCCACCCATCTGTAGTGCAATGCAAGGCTCCTCAACAGGTTGATCACTGTAGTAATCACAGTGTATGTCGCTATTCAGTTGATCAGGTTACTGCAGTGCACACTTTTTAAAGAGTACCGCGTGGAAGTCCGATGAAGTCTTGAGCAGCATGACCACGAAATCTTGATGATAGCCTTAGCAGACATATATAACAATAGTAATAGAACATGCTGATGATTGAAACACATACACACACACAACACACACACACACACATATACACACACACCACACGCACACACACAATACACACACAAACACACACATACACACAACACACACACACACACACACACTTAACACACACACACAACACACACATACACACAACACACACACACATACACACACATACCACACACACAGACACAAATATATATGTATTTGTCGATTTTCAAAATTGTTCACAGAAAAAGTGGAAACATAAAAAGTGAAAATATGACAAGAAGAATGTGCAACATTTCAGTGTTCGAAATGAAATAATCGGTTATGCCACGTCCCTTGCTGACTGAGCCTATATGGGTTTGTCAAGAATGCAATGCTATCGATTCGACGTAACATGATATGCAGGCAGTCTGTGATATCATTGTTAATTAATTCGCAAATTACCTACTACATCCAGAATAAGAAAACAAAACCACACACAAATTAATAATAACATTTACTTTTCTTATTAGCTGATGGAGATGCTGGTGATGATGGAGGTGGTGGGGCTGATGGAAATGGTGGTGATGAGGGATGTGCTGGGGATAATGGAAATGGTGGTGATGATGCAGATGGTGGTGATGCTGGAGATGGTGGTGATGATGGAAATGGTGGTGATGAGGGATGTGCTGGGGATAATGGAAATGGTGGTGATGATGCAGATGGTGGTGATGCTGGAGATGGTGGTGATGATGGAAATGGTGGTGATGATGGAAATGGTGGTGATGCTGGAGATGGTGGTGATGATGGAAATGGTGGTGATGATGGAGATGGTGGTGATGATGGAAATGTTGGGGATGAGGGAGGTTCTGGGGATTACGGAGATAGTGGGGATGATAGAGATAGTGGGGATGATGGAGATGGTGGGGATGATGGAGATGGTGATGATGGAGATGGTGGGAATGATGGAGATGGTGGGGGTGATGGAGATGGTGGAGATGATGGAGATGGTGGTGATGATGGAGAAGATGATGATGTTGTCAAGACGGAAAGTATGGTAGTGATGGTGATGTTGATAGTGATGATCATGATGATGATGATAATGGTGATGATGATGTAAATAATGCTGATAATGGTGGTGATTGGGATGATGGTGATGATGACATCTATGCTGATGTTCGTGATGATTGTGAAGATGACATTGATGGAGATCGTTGTGATGATGAATGATGGTGATGATACGGATGATGGTGAGAGAGAAAGAAAGCGAGAGAGAGAGGGAGAGAGAGAGAGAGAGAGAGAGAGAGAGAGAGAGAGATAGAGACAGAGAAAGATATCTCAAAAGGCAGTCAGACGGACGGACAGACATATAGACATACAAGTAAGTAGGAAGGCAGTCAGGCAGACAGACAAGTAGTCAAATCAGACAGACAGACTAGATATATTTACATGGATAGATAGATATATATTAATATATATATATATATATATATGTATATATATATATATATATATATATATATATATATATATATAGATAGATAGATAGATATACATATATAGAAAAATAGATATATAGATAGATATATAGATAGATAGATAGATATATAGATATATATAGATAGATAGACAGATATATATATATATATCTAGATAGATATCTAGATAGATAGATAGATAGATTGATAGATAGATAGATAGATAGATAAATAGATAGATAGATAGATAGATAGATAGATAGATAGATAGATAGATAGATAGATAGATAGATAGATAGATAGATAGATAGATAGATAGATAGATAGATAGATAGATAGATAGATAGATAGACAGATAGATAGATAGATAGATAGATAGATAGGGAAATGGCTGTATTCTAGGATCACTGGTTGGACAAATGGATGGCTGGAATGTCTATCAAAAGAGTGAAGAACATAGTGGATGTGTTGATATACGATGAGTGGTTTTTTTGTGATTGATGAATCTCCGGATTGTTGTGTATCATGCTGAATGGATAGGTGGGTGAATAGTTGGATGGATGGAAACCATGTGGATTGTATAACTATGGAGTGATGGAAGGATTGATGTCTGAATGGATGCGTGTGTTGACAGAAGAGGGATTCATACATCAATGGATTGACAGACAAAGATAGTGCTCGCAGCTGACGCGCCCAGCTATATCACTGTGCTAGTTTCATTCACCTACAATTCCATACGTTCGCACATTAACCACCTTGCGGCCATAAAGCGTACAAATAGTGCCGTCTAGTATATATATATATATATATATATATATATATATATATATATATATATATATATATATATATACCTACGACATTCACAACCCTCATCGACGCTTGCTAATAAAACCCATATAATCAACGGTGTCATTTCCATTTTATAGCAGCCTGTCGACAGAAGCCGGTAGTTTTACTACCCTTAACTAACAGAGAAAATGTAATTAGGCTGTAAAGGTGGTAGGAAAACAAAGCCAAATCTTCCGAAGTCAGTTTAAACATCAAGGTTTTAAAGGTAAATGATGTCTTAGAGGCGAACCTTGTGAAGATCCCAATGAAGAGATAACGTTTAACTTGACATACTGCTTTCAGTGTTTAGACATTAAACAGGACTAGTTTAGTGAGACTACGTCTATTATTGAGTGTAGAGACATGCTCTTCCTATTTTTGTGGTTTACTAGTTAACACAAGATGGCGTAGCAAGTAACATGTCACTGTATCCTCTTATGACGTCAAGCAATGCAGTTTACAGTGTCGCTATTCTTTGCTCACTTTTATATCCCTGGTAACGCACATGTGCTGATATATGGCGTCGGTCCTTTGTATCAGAGTTGCTGATTGTGTTGATGGTCGAAATACGCCCCGGCTGAGGACTAATCCTATTTGCAACCATCCAAACAAAATAAGCACTCAATAAACAATGCTGCAGACATAAGGGAACACACATCAAGAAGACGATGCTATGGGTGTCACTTGAAAAGCTGACAAATGGCGAGGGACTGTTCAGTTCAATTGCCCCATGGAAGGTCCCATGCAATGGCTCTCCAAAGACTGATTTTATTTGCCTTGATCATATAAATCTAACAGACTTCCCTGTCTATTTCTGGCCGCTTTTCCTCCAAATTATAAGGTTGGTTTATTTGATACGTTGGACTTTGATAAGTCTTTCCTATCCACTTTTAATATGACAAAAATATCTTAATTAGCTAACTATGAATTCATTCATAAATTATCATTTTACTCTAAATTTCTTCAAGACCTAATTATTGTTTGTGTTTTTCCACAATATTCACTCCATTATTCTATATCTCCACATTTCCAAAGCCTAAATTTCTCATATCAAGCTGTTAATCACAAGTTTATATCTCACATAGTTATTACCCAGTGCAAGTAACAAGTGAGCCCCGTCATTTGATATGTATTTGTTTGTGTGCCATAACCTGTCTCATTTTTGTGATAACTGCTTAACGAGATCTGAAGAGACAATGAGTGAGGGGAATTTAATAATGATACAAATGTTCGCTTAGGCGTCTGAGGTCGATTTCGTCGGTCGGCCACATTCATTACCAACATCTGTAACGTTGTGTCGTTCAGGATCATCCAGGGCGAAGGAGGAGGTTGCTACTTGCTGGGGCATACTATTCGGGGAAGGCCTCTTCTGTGTCTACAGCCGGTCGGGGTAAGCCTTTGTGCGCTGAGAAAATGACTGAGGAACGTGTAGTATTTTGTGGGCAGGCGTTTCCTAGTCCAGCCGTACAACATGATCGAACAAAGAAACTCATCGCCGGTCAAGTGGCTCTGAGATTTGGTGGAGGCCTGTTTTAGCAGAGACCCCCACGTTTCGGATGAAGTCATGCCTTGAATGTCCAGCACACGCCGGTGGTTGCCCATGTGAATGGCTTCTAATCTCGACATGTCATGTTTCATCAAAGTACGGATTTTTTCCCCAAGGGAGATTTTGTCATTACTCCACATTCGTGGTATGTCGTGCACAGAGGTTGCAGCTAGTCCGATCCGCTTTGACATTTCGGGACCGCTGCCCCCATCGGTTGTTACCATGGTAGCGAGATATAATAATTCGTTGGTGTCCTCCGCAGTGTGACCTTGAATTTCAATAACCTGGGGTGCTGTGTCGCAAATGAGGTTCTGAACGTTGGTCTTGGCCCAGGATATAGACAGACCGAGGGAAGGCGTTTCACTGTCTAACATTTCCTGAGATCCATGCACCGCAGATCTGTCTGAGCCGAGCAGGACAAGCTAGTCCGTGTAAACGAGATCAGTGAAGATTGACTGATCCATAGCTATACCCACCTTATGCGCGCTTAGGCGGTCAAGAAGTCAGTCGACTGCCCGGCAGAAGTCGGTGGTAAGAACACATCTCTGTAATACACCAGAAGTCTTGGGGAATCTGTCAGAGAAAGTGCCACCCAATCGAATTCTGGCGTGGTGTCATCGTGTAGCTCGTGGATCAAGTTCAACAGGGGGGCCGGTGTGCCCATTCTCTGGAGGGCTTTCCATAAAGCCAGCCGATCAACGGAGTCCAAGGCGGACTTCACATCCATGGATGCAGCGTACAAGGAACGATTGAAGGTCCGTTGCAGTTGGACGAGGAGGCATAGAGCAAGGATAGCGTCGGTTGTAGAACTAACCAGCTAGTTAGCATGCATTACATGACTGTCCCGTGAATAGTCAGTTAAGAAAGATAGACTAGCACAGCTCAAAACTGAGAGAAGCTAAAGAAAAGCTCAAACCAACGGTCGCGTTCAAAACAGGAACCAGTCTGAGGGTGTAAACATCAAAGATACGATCACAAGGAGAATACCATTCCTACAGTTGTGAAAAATTGAGTTTAAATGCCATACAGACATACATTCTGTAACTTAGTCCATTTCAGGCCGTAATTGTGTGTACATTTTGGACATATTTGTGTCTATTCTCCAGACAGCCGCGTCGTTTACAAATTGTGAAAGGTTATTTTTGAAGTCGGATTTCTTTACCCAGATCATCATCCATTATTATAAACATTGTTGGTGAAATGACTGATCCCTGCGGAGTGGCCATTATGTTATTCAGACTTATATGATTATTCATTGTCTACTTGTACCGTAAATAATATATCTTGCATACAGCTCTGAAGATAACGGTATGTTTTGCCATTGATGTCTTCGTGTTACAATTTGAGTAGTTGTTCCACTGTACTCCGCCGCCTCTGTATCATTCTTGCTTGGGATTTATATATTACTCATTTCTACGTAGAACGTTTTGAATTTACATGTTTCCAAGGGTTGACCTAGATGGGATTTTAGTGAGATGGATTTGTGTGAGCTAGTTGTGTGTGTCTCTTTATGTCGTATCAATGTTAGAAGTGCCGCTGCTATTTAGGAGTATTGGGATAATGCATATATCCTCCTTTTGGTGTAAATTAATATACATTTAATTATTTAGTGGTTGTTGGTAAATCTGTTAGTATTGCATAACTATGCATGATGTGTCCTGTCGTTGTGTTATGTTCCTATTGTCTTTGAATTGACTGTTTTATTGGTTAAATCTGAATATAGGAATCGTTCTTCAGAGGTCGTAATGTTTTCTTTTAATTCTGTAGTTTGTATTTTCTCTCCCTAATATTTCCTCTCTCTTTAATGCACTGACAGTAATCGAAAATACACGTTTGGATAGAACAGTAGCCTTTTGTCTACCTATTTCGACAAATTATGTATTTTGGTGGCTACACTGAATGTGCTCTATCCATTTCATTGTTGAAAGTGCCGACGACAGAGAACGAACTCCATATCTCCCACAGCAGCTCCGAAATGTGCTATTGACTTCGTCATATAAAAAGTAAAAAAGTAAAGTAACCCATAGCATTACTGCCGTAGGAGTGTACGATGTTAGCGATCTCACATTTCAAAGACTCGACTTTATGAGGGCGGTTGCCATCTCCTCTCCTTCGCCGCATTTACTTCCCGGACTAAACCGATACCCATTTAAGGCTGAGTCGACCCGGGTGCCATTGCGGTCTGAAAAAACATTACCACTTTAACTGGGGAATGAGCCCAGGACCACTCAGACGCGAAGTCAATATATATTTATATATATTAATCCCCCCAAAAAAAATTAAAACATGAATATTTCATGAAATTTAGTTCCCAAAACTAACTAATCTTTCTGCATATTCCCCGTGTCACTTGTTCACATCAACCGGATTATGGAGCCTACCTACAAGCTGGCCTCCTTTCAGAAGAATACAGCAAAACAATGCTTTTTTGGGGTGTTTTATATTATTATTTTTTTTAACGATATGAGACTGCTCTACACGTGCACAACTGTTTTAGTATACACTTATATTCTACTTCCTTGACGTTTGTCAATATGATTATATATAATGTTAAGGAAACCAGATATGCCCAGTTTTGTTATGTTGGTTAGTCGTTGGTTATGTTAATTCATCTGTATCTACATATGGTGCGATGTTTGTTTACCTACATGCAAGCAATTCATCAAATACAGACCTAGACGACCCTAGAAAAACACCCGATAAAACATAAGTGACAATCAGAAATGAATTGAGTCTGAACACCAATTTGCAAACCTCGCACCGACAGAATACAAATATCACTGACGAAGGTGTAGGATGGCCTAAATTATGCAAGCTGCCGTCGCACGTGCGCGCACGCCGTCGTGAACTAACTCAGCACACATTTTAATCACGACCTAATGTACGAGGTTGTGTGCAATCACGGATGGGCTCTTAGCATATAGATCTTCAACTTCACCGTTCGCTCTCATAGAATATCATCTAGTTTTGTTTTTTTAAACATAACAATAAGTGGCGTAGGCTTCTCCCGTAGCCATTCAGGGTATCCCTCTCCTGATATCTTAAAGCTCGCCTCAAAATAAACCTATTTTGTCCAAATATTTGGTGGTCTGTCTCAGACTTATATCGTTCCCCTACAGGGTTTCCTCACTTGGGATCGCGAGGGCCCTCTCGCATTAAGTTAGTGGAGGCAACACATATTTGGAAATCATGTTCAACTATTTTCATGTGATCTACACACAAGCATATGTCGGTGTTCGACTCGATTTATATTACCTTAATCAACAGGAGGTTCTTGGTCTGAATAATGTCACTTTGTCTTGAATTGGTGAGAAGTACATTCATTTCTGATCTCATACTCTGAAGGTTTTCTGTGTCATTTCTCTCTTAGACTCTTTATTATTATTGTTATTAATTCTCCACTTGTTGCTTTGTTTTTTAGTTTATAGTCTATTTGCCTTCCCATTTCCCGTTTTCATATTTCTTTCGACTGACAGGAATCAACTGTGTTTTTACTATGTTTTCGGGGAAATTCTTACAGACTGCATATTTCATCGTGTGCATGTTTTCTTTCATGTAATTTTAAGCAAAGACCATTTTTTTTTAGCTGAAACCGATGTTCATCATCAGAGATGTGGATGGTCGTACTCGCTGGTTATATTCACTTGCTTTTGTATTTTGTTTCTAAAACTTTCAACATATGTTTGTGTGTCTATGTTCGTATGTTTCATTGTCTGGTTGTTATGTGTTGTTAAATGTATGCATTAAAGATCATTTCGAGTCATGACTGTATGACGTCTTGGGAAGGACTTTATGTAGCCATGAAAGACATTCTCCGTCTAGTCATAAAATTATATTATGTAACACTGAATTATGTTGTCTATAACCTTGGAATATATGACTACAGCTATGAGAACAAGAGTCTTTGTAGTAAATAAAAGACTGTCTGTAGCAATGCCATGGAATGTCTCAAGCCCTTTGGACAAATATATATCTGTTCACTGAAGAGGCGTGTCTGTAGCTAAGAAAATAAGATATGGATGAAGCCCTGAAATAGAGTGCCTGTTGTCCTTAAATAGACTCTCTGTTGTCCTGACAACAGCTATGTGCAGCAAATAAATAACGACTGTCTACAGTCTTTACAACTACTATATATAGCCTTGAAAAAGACTTAAGTAATCCTGAAACGGACTGCCTGTAGCTCAGAAATGGACTTGTAGTCCTGAAATAGACTGTCTATCGCCCAGAGATGAACTTATGTAGTCCTGAAATGGACTGTTTATAGCCCAGAAATGGACTGTCTGTAATCCTGAAATGGAATGTATGTAGTCCAGGAATGGACTGTCTGTAAACTTTGACAAGTATTATAAGTCAACGGAGGGGCTGAAGAAATAAGTCCTTGTACATAATTGTCTGCAGCCCGAAAATAGACCCCCTCATCATAGAAAATGAAAACGTATGTACCTGAAGAGTGTAGGACTCTTGCCCCTTAGTGGACGAACAATGAAACGGACTGTAACAGTGACATTTTCTGTAGCCGTGACAAGAACTGTAACAGTGTCATTGTTTGTAGCCGTGACACGAACTGTAACAGAGTCATTGTTTGTAGCCGTGACACGAACTGTAACAGTGACATTGTTTGTAGCCGTGATACGAACTATAACAGTGACATTGTTTGTAGCTGTGACACGAACTGTAACAGTGACATTGTTTGTAGCCGTGATACGAACTATAACAGTGACATTGTTTGTAGCCGTGATACGAACTATAACAGTGACATTGTTTGTAGCCGTGACACGAACTGTAACAGTGACATTTTCTGCAGCCGTGACACGAACTGTAACAGTGACATTGTTTGTAGCCGTGACACGAACTGTAACAGTGACATTTTCTGTAGCCGTGACACGAACTGTAACAGTGTCATTGTTTGTAGCCGTGACATGAACTGCAACAGTGACATTGTTTGTAGCCGTGACACGAACTGTAACAGTGACATTATTTGTAGCCGTGACACGAACTGTAACAGTGTCATTGTTTGTAGCCGTGACACGAACTGTAACAGTGACATTTTTTGTAGCTGTGACACGAACTGTAACAGTGACATTGTTTGTAGCTGTGACACGAACTGTAACAATGACATTGTTTGTAGCCGTGACACGAACTGTAAGAGTGACATTGTGTATAGCTGTGACACGAACTCGTTGTATTTGTGCACATTACACCAGATATAAGAACTGTTTTCTGTAATCTGTGTATTTTGTGACTTCCTTTCTAAAATGTTTTTCAGATTAAAGTTTGACCTTTCTGGATTCTACTGGCGAAGACATGACCCTTTCCACCACAGATATAGTCCTTTTGGCGATATCAGGACGTATTGGCCAGTGTATGGATGGGTGTGTTGGAATCTGTTTATAATGTGGACGTACTAGATGTCAAGCATGGACAGTCTTAGCTATATTTTGTTAACATTCCGTATTGCAGCGGTTTTATTGAGTGACGTTACATAGCGACCAAGATGATGGTCGATACCTTTGTTTGCACTACTCACAAAACGGTTGAAAATCAACTCTTTGGTCTATCTCGACTACTGGATATTATTTACATCTAAACGTTGAGGCTCTGGACATATGCTACTGGTATGTAGCATGGCTAGAACCATATAATTGCCAGTGCTGCATATTTCTTCATCTGAATGCAATCCGGATTAATGCGTTTGGCATTACTTTACTATGACTTTTGATTTAATCACAGCGATTACTCGGATCTGAGGCTAATCTTCTAATTAATGCACTTTGATCCCATTTGAACAAATCAATCTTCGTGATGGAAACATTACTAGAAGGAAAGGACGAGAGCAAACGGTAAAGAGGTAAACAGGTAGACGAATAAAATAACAGAATGGACAAGAGCAAAAAACATGGCAGATTTTACCATCAACGAAGAGACAGAGGACGAAGATTCACTGCTGCAGAAAATTGGAAAATTACACTTGAGCTGAACTATCTTTTCGTTGTTTTCATTTTTAGTTCATACAATGTGTTCCTGCTTCTTCTTCGTCCTTAGCATTCATATTCGTTTGTATTGCTATTGATCGAATCGTAGTTGAGGTTCATTTTTACTATTCACTATATATCGTATTTGTACCGTTTCCCTCCATTTGCCATTAAGTGAGATTCACATGTTGTCACTACTTGCTCTGCGTCTATGTATAATGTTTTAATAATTGAGGGAATTGATAGTCGCATCGAATTTTAGAGATCGGGCACATTGACGGTGGGAGAATCGTCCTTCTGTTAATTCTAGAATTTTCTGTCCACCTGTTGGGAGTTTCCCGACTTCTGTTCCATGTGTCAAGTAGTAGGGTATCAATGTTTCCTGCTGTAATCCTGTATATCTCTCTACACCGTGTTGTTGATAGTAGACGTTACTGAACAGTAAATGGTCTAGAGTATAATACAGATCAAGCATCACCTACATGATACCGGTGGGAGTTGGAGCTAACGGGAGGCAGGACAATTGGTAAGATGAAAGGTAAATACAGCCCCGCGCTGTTTACTGTCATTGAGATGTCGGCTATTGTACCCGGTCTCTGCTTTTGTGGGGGTTGTGAGACTCGTTGCCATTCTCGCTGCCTTGTATAACGGAACACCCAAAGAAGGAAACAATTGTGTCAACAACAATTCTTGACTACAAGTAGAGACCAACAATCAGCAAATACTGAGATTTTGGCCGGCATAATAAAGGTACAATAACATCACAGAGAATTACAGCTATGTACCGCTCGCTAACACGGATGCGATATATCAATCAATGAAAACTTGTTCAGCAACCTAGGGAGCATGCGTATTCAATAAATACGTGACAAGTCATGAAAAACTGAAATTGTTTTACCGGTTGAAGTTTTAATGGATAAAAGTTTCCACGGAGTCGTAAGCCTCATGCCCATTCCTCTTTAGTCTGCTCTAGCGAGATGCCTGTCAGGTTACATTGGTACTCTTCTGTGTTCCCTTATTGAGTACCGGTAATACTCATACGGATTTGCTATAGGAATGTACACATTGATAGCCCGAGAATTTCGTGGACAGCAGAAAGTAAAATAATATGTCTTAGCCGACCTGCACATCTACAAGTGCCGTAGCCCTTGTGCAGGTCCCAACTCTGGTGTGAGTTGGTGGTAGCCTACTTAGACCTGCTTAGCGGCCTGGGTTTGAGCAGTGTTGCGTGTTTTTTTTTTAGTTTTGTCGGGGTACCAACTCAGTTTCTAGTCGGTTATGTCTCTGACGCAGGTTGTGTAGTGGAAAACTAACTTGTTTGCTTCAGGAAAACAAATGGTGTGCAGCATCCAGCGAATCTTGCCACCTAGTGTGTGTGTTGGTCCTTCCAGGAGGAATGTTTTTGGCATCCTGTACCACAAAGGTCGTTGTTGCACTCCATAGAGCGTTCGTCTTTCCTGGTGACTACATAACCAGCCTAACTCTTAAAGTTGTTGGTATGTTGTAGGACATCATAGACGTATGACAATGCCTGGATGTTACTTTCGTGTAGGCCCACGAAATGGCGCTCTGTTGAGAAATGTGGTGTCCTTAGAGAAGACTTAAATGTAGGAAAATGTGGACTGAACAGGGAGAGGAAAGGACAGGATGCATTAAGATGCATATGAATACAGGAGAAGGATAGAGACTACAAGTTGAGAAACAGATTCGGAGGAGAATAGAGAACCTCAGAGTGAAAAGATCATAAGACATGAAATGTGAACACTGAAAAACAGAATTAGACATAGTGTGTCGTTTATGCTTTCAAGAATAACTGCTATCTTTCCTCGTCTATGTTTTATTTCTTTGAAAGTACGATACATTCTACCGTGTTTTACAATTGGATTCTGAAATCTGCACATTTTGCTTCTGTGACTCATCTGGTCTTGGCTATAGCACTACAAGCTTCGCGGCTCCAGGCAGTTTGAAGACTGACTTTTGTGAATCCTAAAAATTGGTGCAGGATATCGGCGTGTACTTCTACAAAACGTTGTTTGTAAACGTTTGTTTACAAAACGGTGACATTTTTATAAATAATGTGGAAAACTATATCATTTGTTTTCTCGCCAATCACCGATTCGGTTCGCAAATTATTTTCAAGTTTGTTTGTGAAAATTAGAAAACGTCTGCGAAGTGCCTATAGATCTGTGA
Organism: Ariolimax columbianus; assembly: GCA_036924085.1. NCBI lineage: Eukaryota > Metazoa > Mollusca > Gastropoda > Stylommatophora > Arionidae > Ariolimax > Ariolimax columbianus. The sequence continues at coordinate 131,979,946 of JAVGWX010000002.1, forward strand.
CTTAAAAGGTGTCACTATGTACTTTTTATCTTCTTCTGCGTTCGTTCTCAATCTCCCGATACTAAGCCCTGAACGTTCTCAATCTCCCGCTACCAATCCCTGAACGTTCTCAATCTCCTGCTACCAAGACCTGAACGGAATGCGTTATGTCGCTAGTTTACAGCTTGAGTGCGATACCCGCACCCTTGGGTGCGGAAGAGTACTTTTGTAAATTTATATTCTTCAGGTACGTAAAATGTAATTCAAACTGGCAAGGAAATCTATTGAATGACATGTTAACCCATTTGTAGGTACATGCACTATTTGCACTATAAAGACAATGTTACCACTCCATAGAACCGTTACCTTTGGTAGTATTTGGAATATGAATTCTCTTGGACCAAACAGATATTTAACTTTACCAAAGAAAATAATTCTTGAGAAATGAACAAATAAACATGAATGTGCATTGAAGGATTTTTTAAATGACTAATTCTCAATAAGTAATTAAATTACATTTCAATAATTGTAAAGAAAGAACATATAACTTACAATTACCGCCATTGCGGTCAGAAAAATAAATTACCTCAATTGGGGAATAAACCCAGGACCACTCAGATACGAAGCCAGCGCACTAACCACTGCGCTACGCGGCTCCACATTTGCGATATAGGAACCTCTGTAGTCCCTCCACCTCAACCCAGACAGAGTACACCAGGCTTTCAGACTCGATCGGGAGGGATACGAAGGAGATGTCCTGACACTTGCGCCAGACGCAGGATATCATGGTGGTAGTGAACACTAATAACCAGACAGAGATGATATCAGTTGATATTACTACAAATAAAACTAACAATGCCTATTTACAACATCTAAGGTCAACCTAACAAATATTCAGCACTTTCTGGTATGGAATAAAAATAATTTAAACTACATAGTGGTTGGAGACTTCAATAACTATTTAGAGAGTTGGTGGAATTCAGACATAGATAGTAGAGAAAATGATGACAAGAGCGGGGAAATTGATTCAAATCTATAGCTAATAAATAAGTCGGATGATGAACTATGTATCTGCGCCACAAGGTTACAGATAGCCTCAACTGCAGATTTAGTTTGTTTTTTCACATAGAATATATACTGTACAATTGCTAAGGAAGTGTTCTGCTAACTAGCAAGCAGCAAGCACATGTCTTCAAAGTTGGCAATAAATATGAAATATGTTCCATATGCAAACACACCATTGACTCGTTGGAACTATGAACGAGCCGGCTGGGACAGATTGTACATACTCACAAGCCGCCTTTGCGACACCAAAACACGAAACAACAATATAGAAACAATGGTTGAATGCCTTAATAAAGTTATGTTGGAAGCTGTTGTTGGGAAGATTCTCAGAGAGGTAAGAAAGAACTGCAAACCCTACTGGAGAGAAGAACTAGAAAAGCTCGAGGACAAACTATATGATCCGATAAACGCTTCAGAGAGGAAACAGTCACACGAAGAAAGCATCGCTTACATATAAGTCACTGCGACATGTAAAAGAACTAATTCACACAACAAGAGATAGCCAGAAAGAAAACAACATAATCTATCAAATTAGACAGTGAGGGAAAAACACTTTAGAAACTGGCTAGAGCACTAAACAATGATGGACACCAAGCACATTATAGTCAAGCAAGTTGATCTTTTCCTAACAGGAAAAACCTGCAAAAGTACTTTTGAAACACTGCAATACTGTTGAAAACATGAGAACAAAAACTCTCGCTGATGAAGAAAGAAGACATAGGAACAAAACAATATTCTAACAGATTAGCACATTTTGACTAATTTAACAATGTATAAAATGTTGGTGGCAATGAGGTCACCAAATAAAACGAAATCACTAGAAAAGAAAACAGTAAAGAAATAACACATGGCTTACCATAAAACCAACAAACACCCAGTTGGAATAAAGATGGCCGTAAAGTGCAATGTACAATGTGATCAACTGCACCAACTATAATTCCCGTACCCATTTACCTAAACAACAACTATGTGTAGCTTCATACATCTTTGCTAGAACTTTACAGTGGAGCAACGACCAGATAAGGAACTTTTCTCTTCTTCTAACTGACTGTTAAGCGTGCGCCTGTAGCATTTCATTGCGCACATCCTCAATGCAACTTCCAGCGCATTCCGGGCCTACTTCTAACCTGTCCTTCCAAACAAGGAACACGTGTTTTCATGACAAGAACTAATACGTGTACAACAAATTAAGGAAAGCATCAACTGAAATAATAACAGCCGTAAGTATGAAGAATTATAAGAACACATTCACTATATGCAATAACAAATTCAAATATGGTTCAATGATCCGGATAACAACCAACACATGCGAAGAATGAGGGGATAACGACTAAATAAACAGGATACAGACTAAGAAAGAGGATTGCCATTATAACTAGTCTTTCGCTTTATTGGAACCTAAAGTGAGGAGAATGGAAAGAGGAGTTGAGGGGGGGGGGCGAAGAATTGTGCAAAAAGAGGCCGAAAAGGTGAGAGTATTATGAGCTGAACTCAAGAATACACCCACAACAGGAATCAATTGAGAGCATCCGTGGCCTTCCGAATTTCTCAAAGAGGATCAACAAGAACTTAGACATACAAACTTCAAGCTGCGTTCGTTGTTATATTTAACAATCCGCATTGTTTGAAGCTAGTGGTGCTGAGATGAGTTACCACTTAACAACATTTTGTTGGTACATGGTTTTATTGGCTCTTCTTGTATCCCCAGCGTACTTGAGAAGGTGGGCCGGAGTAGGATAGTGTCAGGCTCCACACAAATCTCAGCACCCTGAGGACTATAGTGCCGATCCCCATCCCGTTGGTCAGACTGCTGTGGCACAAACTGTTTCCAGGAGTGCAAACGAGGGCGCGTGGTGGAGTCTTGATCAGTATGTGTCTCCTGACCCTGACGTTACTCGCTGCTGATCTGTATATTGCCTAAAGCCAAACATACAAAACAAACAATTAGCGGGCAGCAGCCATCGACTGATAGATGGATGCTTAAACCAGGGTCAGCGAACCAGAGCTGACCAAGACCCTACTTCGCTTACAAGCGTCGACCCTGAAAACAAGCTGCACTAGTGTCGTTTGGAAAACATTATAGGAATCGCAGTGGGAAGGCAAACGCTTACACTAATAATCTGACTAAAAATGAATGTGTGGTCGAAAGGCACATATATCGTAGCCTCGCTGTAAATTACGCCCACAATATCACTACGTAAGTTTCAGGAGGAATGCAGAAATATAATATATACATTAACATTTATGCGCAACACATATAAATTCTTGCGCACTGAAAGTTATGTTATGTGCGAGAATGCACTTTCGTACATTTGAACTTGGATGTTGGCTAGGACCAGGAAAAGTCAGGACAGCTAATCTGGTTTATCTGAGAGCTAATTGTCCATCGCTTCGCTCGAACACCACATTAGCTTCTACAACTACTTGATTCGTATCTTTGATCCTATGCTCCTAGCCTTGTTTCTTTCTCACTGACACCCTTTCAAAATCCGACCCTAGTTACATTCCCAGTTCACACTTAACAGACACAACCGGGAGTCCTAGACGTAAAGATTCAACCCCGTGTTCTTTATTGCGGCCCCCAATGTGTTAGGTCCCTTCTGTTTTTGCTTTGAGCTTCCGATGATGAACTATTAACGCGCCACTAAACCCAGCGATAACGTTTCTGCACAGCTACAGGGTTACACTTTTTCAAAAGGTAAACTGAACAATCGCCAAGATCTGAGGAGATTCGCGACAAAGCAGGCTTTATCAATCAAATAGCCCCAGTGAGTGCATCGGACACAAGGCACATTAGACCAGCTATTTACGTTTCTTTTGTTAGTGACTGCTGGGAGTGTTCGTTAATCTAGAATATCTCAAATTCAACGTGTATCTACATGTCTCTCAAAAGGTAAGGAGAAAGATACCTCCTGCACTCCACAGATGTAAGGTACAAGTAGTCTAACATCAGACACTGCAGTCGGGGATGAAGTGTTGTTATTTTTAACATTAGTGCGATGGATTTGAACCAACACTCAAAAAGAGGTCACAAGAATTGAAAATTCAAATAACTCTTGATTAGCGCATGTGAAAAAGGAATTAAATGATAAATGAATTCATGATACTAATATGATACTAATATGATACTAATATGTGTGACACGAGGCAACGTGAACTAGTAATCTCACAATCCCAAAGCACCGAAACCCATCGTGTCTATTTTAGCAGACAAGAGAATGTGTTTTGTTGTGATTGCTCCTCGACACAAGTAAAGTAATGGCAATCCTCCGTAACGGTCAAAGAACTTCTAAAAGCCAAATAGGTTAGCAGTTGTAAGAGCGAAGTTCTGCAAAGGCCTTGCTACTTAATTATAATGTCAAACATAAGATACCACCAGAAATATGAACTAATGGACCCAAGTTACTTAAAAATACATGCATTCTGAATGGTCAATAACCAACTATGGAGCAATGATTCAAGCTTGTCATGGACTGGACCCATGCATACACCGACGGTTCTGTAATAAACACTACACAGAACGGAGGGGCAGGAGCATTCCTGAACCTACGAAATGGCAGAAAAATAACACTGTCATTCGCTACTGGTAAGTACACAAGCAATTTCAGAGCTGAGGCAGAGGCACTGAGGGCGGCAGTGGAAGAAATGGTGACACACAAAGAAAATGAAAGCCATATAGTCCTGCTTACAGATGCTCTCGCCGTAGTCACAGCGCTAAAAAGCCAGAAAAACACTGAACTTAATGACTTAAGAGCAGCACTCTGCTAACTGTGCCAGCAGTCCGCACCAAAAAGGGTAGTGGTACAGTGGGTCCCATCACACTGCAACATCCAAGGCAACGAGGAGGCAGACAGACTGGCAAAAGAAGGTGCAAGACTACCACAAACAGATACTAGTATGACGTACGAAGAGTCAAAACGGCTTATCAAAGCCAGATACATGACAAAATGGGAAACCGAACATACTGGTTACACCAAAAACGATGCCTATTACCAGTTGAACAGAAGAGAGCAGGTCGTTGTTTTCAGACTTCGCACTGGCCACAATAGACTGAGGTACCACCTATTCAACAAATTAAAGATAGGGTGTACCGACGAATGCCCGTGCGGTACTGGTAAAATGACCGCTGAACATCTGCTGCAGAACTGCCGGACATACGAGGATCAGAGAGAGCAGATGTGGCCATCACCAGGGGGACTGCAAGACAAGCTCTATGGCAGTGTCGACAGCTCAGGATGACCGCCGCTTTTTTCGAAAAAATAATGGTTACTGTCTGACTGCGTACGAAGAAGAAGAAGAAGAAGAAGAAGAAGAAGAAGAAGAAGAAGAAGAAGAAGAAGAAGAAGAAGATTCAAGCTTGTATTATCTGTGTTTTTGTGTGCATTTTAATTTAGTAGAGGCGGAAGTGCAGAGTAATCAGAGTTAAGTGAAACATACTTCTTCTTCTTCGTCGTTCGGTCTCGAACAGTCGCATATCTCCCTCATAAACCTGACAGCCTTTCTCAGGCTTGTCAAACATACTTAGGTTTGTCTCATAATTGGGTAGGGGAGGACCATGCAGTCACTATACTGCTCTCGTGGGACCGGCACAGTTGCAGGACATGTTCCACTGTTTATTTGTTCTCCCCATATGGGCCCATATGTTTGTGTCCATTAAAACAAAATGTTGAACAGATGATTTTTCCGTCTGCATTTACCCGGTCAGAGTCTTCAAATTGTCACTTGATCTCTTCTTGACAAAGACTAGAATGCTTCTATTATATCTGATCTTGAGTGCTCTCTGTCTCACTTGTCCTTGAAGTTAAATGTTATCATTGTTTTCATTTCTTCATATGTCGCTCTGTCGTCAGTTTAGTGTTTGTCGCCTCCCTCTTTTTGCCAGTCTATATTTCTTCTCATTGCCGTGTATCCTTATGTGTACAGAGATCCACGGAATTTTTACTCTGTTCAATGTTTGGCTTGCTTTCATGAGTACCTCAGGCGGGCTCTCCAATTCAATTTTTTAAATATTTATGAGGGCTATTGTGACTGACAAGGACTCTGTATGGACAAATATCTTGCCTCTGACATGGTTGATCTTTTTCGCGATTGCTATTGTAGGTATTTGTGAGTGGCCTCAGCTCTCAAGACGCTTGAGAATGTTCCAGTAGACATTGAGATAGGGATGTCTGTCTATCATTTAATTGTGTGTAAACGCCCCCTCCTCCATTTTGAAAAAAAGGCTGTATATGTTGGTCCATTCTGTGCCTAGATATGTTCCTGGATTATATTCTAAAGCTATATATTTTCGATATAGTTCTCTTTGTGTGTCGTTTTTCATCACTTCTGGTATGTTGTATATCAGCTTTGGGAATTGTGTTTTCTTCCATGATGGAAATATGCTGATCGAATTTGGGGGCTCTGCCTTTATCTATGCACGGTCTGGCTTAGAAGATGCTTTTCTTTTTGCTTTTTGAGCAAAGCCGTTTTTCTGGAGTCTGCTTCGGCCATTTCCTTCCAGTCTTCTATCCATTGTATGATTTGGAAACCGTTCGAATTTTTCTACAATCTCTTCTGTCAGTCACGGATTTTAGCTTTGCTCTTTTCCTCATTTCTCTAATTGATGTTTATTATATAGATCCTGTAGAAATTATTTCTTGATTTTTAATTTTAATTTTTTTTCTTCAAAATCTCATATTCTAAAGCTAGTCTAACATTTTCTGTGTTCAGCACTATCAGTATCTGATGATATGCACCCTATGTAGTTTCTGCCAATTGTTTCATTGGAGTCATTCGCTGTTTATCTTGTTGTTTGATTTCTGCTATTTGATTTGTCAATGTTCATCTGCTATCCAGTGTTATGCATAGATATGTGGAGTTCTTTGCATGTAGGTTATGCCCATTTAGTTTTAGTCTGATTGTGCTTGTTTTATTTGAAAGTGTAAAAGTTGTGTATTTTTTTTTTTATATTGATGTTGAGGTGCCATTTCTGACTCCACTGACCGAATCTTTGTTAGGGCTTCTTGCATCCTGTAAACTGTTGTTTTGATGTTTTTTGCAGCTACCAACAAAGCTAGATTGTCAGCATATAGTGAGGTGTCGACCCTCTGCGGTATTTTATCCCCTATTCTGTTGATGAAGCTCAAGAACAGTTCATGTGATAGCACACTGTTCTGTGCCACTCCTTGCTCCAATTTAATGGTATGGATTATGTGGCCCTGTGCCTAAGGGAAACCTGCTATTGAAGACTCTAGCCTCACGTTCACACTAGTGCTCCTGGAAACATGCTGGCTCATAACAATCAGAGCAACGATAATGCAATCTCCAAAAGGATGAGATTAACGAGGGCCTTGCATCGCACTAAACGCATGATAACAACAGTTCAGCTTCTCAAGTATGCATTGGGATGGAAGAAGAGCAATTGTAACATGCTGCCAAATAAATGTTACCAAGAGTTTAATCAATTCAGTCAAAGTAGCTTCCAACAAGAACAACAACACCATTTAGAAGATGCAAATGGAATATCACATAATATATGTTTACATGCTTCTTAGGTAAGGAAGTTAAAGGTCACTGCATGTTCTCACTATTAGATCAAATGTTCCAAAAGAGACTCAGTTTTAAGAAAAACAGCATTGGACGTTTCATTTCTCTAACTCTTGTCTATTTTCTAGGCGTAATGTCAAGTTTAATTCTTCACTGAATTGTCATTCATTTTTGAAAACCAGGTATACTGTGGGATGTCGAGAAAGGGTAGCTATCTTTCTCGCCAGAGATAATCACCCTAACCACTCAGCCACTAAAACGCTGTTAAGAATGAAGCAACTGTTAAAAAAAAGAGCGTAGTGAAATGATCAAATCGAATCCGGTCCTTCTTTCAAAAGTATGGCTCTAGCAGAGTGGTTCTCTATCTTTTCACATGGTGGATACCAGACATATACTAATACCACCTTGACGGCCACATCGGATATCATTTACAACCCATCTACACATTTATTGTATTCAATTTCAAATTAATGGAGTGTGCATTATAAAACACTGTTACAGAGCAAGCGGCATCTTGGCTCTCATCCTTCGACCAAATGCCAATAAATAAATGCCATATTTTTTTTTGACCTCGGAGGAAGAATCGTGTTCCAAACATTGCTGATTTTCGATCTCTAAAAAAGATAAGGGTCGTCAGTTTCGTGTTGGGGGTTTTCCTGCTGGCAAATTTGAGTGTGCTGTCATGTGATACTGCTCAAGGGATTTTTGAGTGGAGTGTGTTGAGTTCTCTTAGTTCTTAGTCACATGTCAAATTAATAGAAGGGGCATAATAACATACGGTATGGGTGATAGTAGATTACATCCACTTTCGTCGGGGATAAAGTGTTGATGATTATGCTTTGTCAACACTGTTATTTGTGTTAGGCAATGTGACACAATGAGAAATGCATATGGAAATAGAGAAAACAACAAACAAAACACATGTGATCCTAAACGGGGTATGCATCCGAGATAACATTGGTGCCATTTTGAATGAGGAGAATGGCATTTTACACAGATATGCGGAGTATACAAAGGCACTTTTTGAGGACAGTCACGGAGCTAAACCGTCAACATGTGATAATGAAGGACCCAGCATTCTCAGATCAGAGGTGGTAAATGTGATAAAAACTATGCGGAAAAAGAAAGCGAAAGGCCCGTATTTCATTAACATAGAAATCATCAGAATCATATTAGACGTTGGTATAGATATACTTGCTTATCTGTGGAATGACATATACAATATTGGATGCATACCAACAGACCTTAAAACATCTACGTCTATAACACTAGCGAAAAAATCGCAAGCAACATAGTGTTCCGATTTTAGAACAATAAGTTTAATAAGTCACACAATTAAAACACTGATCAAGATTATACAATAGAGAATACGAGGTCAAGTAGACAGGGAAGTTTCAGAAGCACAATTGAGGTTTCGAAATTATAATTAAACTGGGAAAGCAATTTTCTGTTTGAGAACTCTGACATATAAATGTTTAGAAATACATAATGACATTTATATTTATGTCATAGTCTACCAGAAAGCTTTCGTCACAGTCCATCATGGGACATTAATTAAATGTCTCCTTGAAATATATCTAGATGGTGAAGATATAAGAGTTCTCATCAACCTGTTCTGGGAACGAACTCTCACAGTAAAATCAGAAAAGTTATGCTCTCCAAGTATAGATGTAAAAAGAGGAGTGAGACAGGGATGTGCATTACCCACTTGTCTGTTTAATATCGTCACAGAACAAATATTCAAACAGATAGAGAGGATGCTAAGGCTTGTCATAGGAGGAATGACAATGGGTAACCTTATATATGCGGATGATACAGTTTTCTCAGAAAAACGTGAGCAAGAATTACACGAGCTTGTGACAACAATATACAAAATAAGTTAAGAGTTGTTATTAGACATAATCATAAAGAAAACAAACACTTTGATACTTAGGAAAAATGACATAAAACATTGTATGCAGATAAACATAAAAGATTACCTATTGCAACGGGTATATAGTTTTCCTATCTAGGTCATATAATCACTGAAGAAGGCAGCTGTGACAAAGAAATCAGAAAGAGAATAGGTATGGCCAAGATGTGATTCAGCAACATGCAACACACAGTGACATCCAGATAAATTATAATTTTAAAATGAGATTTGTCAGATGCTATGTAGTCGTCACTACTTTATGGCGCAGAAACATGGACATTGAATAGCACGTTGAAAAATAGTATTGAAGCTTTCGAAATGTGGGTATATAGAAGTTTCGGTAGCATTTTTGGAAACGATCAGAAAACAAATGCGGAGGTATTGAAAAAGTTGGGAGTGAAAAGAGAATTGGTGAGCGAAATCAGGGTTAGACTGTTACGCCATTTTAGTCATAACTTCCTTGGTGAAGAACATACTAGATGGTAGTGGGGAAAGCAGTCGTTCAAGAGGCAGGCAACGCTTTAACTGGGTGGATAACATTAGAAACTGGGCTGGAAACAGCCTTCTCAGATTGCACAATAACGGAAATTCATTGCAGCCGACCTTCGATGCGGAGATGTTATCCAGAATCACCACGTGAAGGTTTAGAAGGGTCTTGGCAGCTTCGGTTCGCTGGCCCTGACACTAGCAGTCAGCTACGAGTTGCTGACCACTGCAGATCATGCGCTGCTCATCATCTTTGGCTTTTCAGGTCTGAGCGGTGATCCCATAGTTTTTGGCTCAGTTATGCTCCTTCTGGCCAGGTCTGGCATCTTAGTTCTTCGTAGACCGAGCATTCTTGGTGTACGTGTTCAGTGGTCTGGACTTATGTCCCACATAGACATTCATTTGTTTATGAGATTTTAGCCGGTATAGGTGGCCCAGCAGTCTGCTGTGGCCGATTCTCATGCGGAAGATTTCAGTTTTCTGGTGTCATCGTAGCTGGTGGACTGGGTCTGTACTGTTACTCTCTCCCATTTCTTTTTCTAATTTTATTTTATACTGGCTGCAAAAGGTGGTTTTAGCCTCCTTATATGTCACTTTATGGATGTATTGTTCCATTTTTCCACCTGCATTCGATAGTACATCGGCTCTCTCGTTTCCCGTAATTCCACAAAGATATATTATAATATTATAAAAAGGATACACACTTCATTTTTTTTAAAATATAGGAATTCACATAGCAGAAATTGCAGTCCGGGATGCAGTGTTAAAGACTCCATTGTGCTACGCCACATATTATATGAAATGATGTGGCCAATTTTCATTATAGTAGCTTTCCCATCGATAAGGGTAGGTCCGGTACCATTTGCAAATGAACCTCATACCAGCTGGTTTACTTGGAGTGTGCCGGCAGAGGAAGATGAAATCAGTCAATTGACATTGGAAACGGTGTGCTTTACCACTACACTAGTTAGACACGAGGAGACCTGGTTTTAAACAGCGATTCAGTCAACGTGACATGTGGATAGATGACAAACGACAAATCCATATGATGCACACGTTACAGCGACAGTTGTCCCATACTTTGTCCAAAAGATGGCGTTTCTGCAACCTACGAAATTTAATGGCACAAATACACGCAAAAGCACGGAAAAAGTTATAAACATATGGTAAGACCATTTTAAATTATGGATCTGGTTAACCTACCTCAGTGTGGTTCCTTTCTAATTTCTAGGAGTACACGGTCTCCAGCTGGAGAACCATTGCCCTTGCAGGATCCCAGACAGTTCAGCTCGTAAATTCTAGGATCAAAGGCGGAAGAGGAGAAATTAACGAGGTCTCACGGTAAAATAACTCAACACGCAAGGGCTAATTTCCTTGTTTCAAAGCCCACCATTTCGTTTCAAGACAAGACCATGCCATTCTGAAGAAAATACAGAATTCTTGACTTGAATAATCAGATCGGTATCTGCCATAATTTTGAGGTCGGAATCGAAGGAGAAAGACAATCAGGGGAAGAAGATAATTGTTGAACAGTGGATGAGTCCTGGACCCATCTTTCTGGGATTACAGAAGACAGCAACATCACACTACTGTACGTGTTTCTTGTTCTCATGAGCGGGACAGCATCATACGTAAACACAACATACATCCATACATACATACATACATACATACATACATGCATACATACATACATACATACATACATACATACATACATATATACATACATACAGACGTTCAGAAAATACGGAACTTTGTTCAAGAAAATACCCAGTACTATTGCTACGTTGATATCATAATCCACTGTGTCCTGAAACGTGGCCATAATGCCGCGTGCACCCACGTGATTCAAGTGCAATAACAGATTAGCTGATTATACTAGTCTTTGCGCAGAATGGGCACGTGAAGGAATGCACTGTGGAACATTGAAGAGACATATAACCTGGTAGGTCATTTACTAAACAGGGTTGTAAACCCTTCTCAACGCTAAGAGCATTTCTCCGCTGTTCACGATTTAGGCTTGGATGGCGGTAAATTCAGTTACGGCCTCAAGGTCGATATATTCGAAACAAAAGCGTGACGCCTGGTGTAGAAATGTTCTTATCTCGATTGTTTGTTAAAAAAGAAAGAAAAAAACTTTCTTACAGTATCTGAAACTTGGTCCAGAACAATAGCCAGATGAGTTCAAACTATTATAGTGAAGGTGGCTGAAAGACATTTGTAAAATATCAATATTCGAACGGCAGTTTTATGTAAAACAAATCACTAAAAAATAATATAAATATAAATGTATATGATTTATATGGTCCAGAAATAAAGGCTGATGAACCCTGCAATAGCCACATAGCGAAGGCTATATTTTGTATATTGTCACCGATATTTAGATAACAGCTGAAACGAAACGAGTTTTAGCTGAGCCAAGATATTACAAAGACCTACCGCGCTAGCGTAGTGGTTAGTTCACTGGCTTCCTAGCCAGGCGGTCTTGGCCGGTCTCCAGTTGTTTCCCGTCGCAAACCGACTGCTGTGGTCGACCCAGCTACAGAAATATATACCAGAAAAAGTATTGGAAGTAAAGGCGGTCCGCATGATGCTGACCACATCATCCACTATGTGCTGTGGGTCACACAATTATATGGGCCTAACACCATACATCATATACGCTGCATGGCCTGACGGGATCTGTATTTCTATATCGATGCTAAGAAATGGTAGTTCCCGAAGCAATCAGCAGTATTGTTTAGCTTCAATCGTATCACTCATACTTAAGCATATGTAAAACGATATGGCCGTAGCTGACACGTTCAGCAGTATGGTTTTACAGCTATAGTATATGGCTTTGAGGAATGGGACCCACGGAAAGCAGATACAAAAAAGGTTTCGAGCTGCTGAGAGGGTCGAACGAACATTGCTAGTCTTCTGGAGATGGTAACTCACAACCACATTCAATGACGTCATAGATACCGAGTTGTTGAGAGGGCAATGGCCGGACAAACTTTGCTAGACCGTCTACATATGTTAACTCACAACACATACATCAAGAGGAACAACCGCATTCAATGACCTCATAGATACCGAGTTGTTTTGAAAATGCAGATTGACAGGGCATGTTGTGCTCATGTTTGGAAATAGTCTGACAATAAAAGTGACCTCATAGTAACCTTGAAACTTCGAGTGCCCACTCAGACGTTTATCAATGAGAAGGAGCAATGTCCGAGTTAAGTCTATGACCCAATAGGATACTCCTAAAACAGATGCCAGAGGTCTTTGATTCAATAGAATACCCATAAAAGAAATTCCCGAGTCAAGGCTATGACCAAAGATGATATTCCTGAAACAAATGCCAGAGTTAAGTCTTTGATCCAATAGGATACCCCTAAAAAAAATGTCCGAAATTAGTTTAAATAGCATTTGGTTACCTGACATCAGATTGATTGCACATCAGAAAGGGAAAACAACTCTATGCCTTTCCAATGTTTTGAATCAGTGTCCTTTTGGACAGGATATTGGCGTTCCTTGAATAAGGGGTGATAGTTTTCTTCTTCGCTGACTTACAGTAACTAACAGTAAGTACATTATTCACTATCAGGCGGGGATAATAGAGTTTGTCAATACTGGAAACCAAACGCAGGACTTGTGCTGTGAACAACACGTGCTCGAAACACTGTCACAGAGCTATTATAAGTGAGGATGGTTCACTCTAAATTATACAATATTTTAATTACAAATAACACTCAAATCACACTTAAAGTCAAGTGATGTAAAACTGTTGGATGTAAGTCATGATGACGTCAAACTTATTGGTGCAGTTCTGAGTGGTGTCAAACTAATGAACGAAGGACCACATGAAGTCAAACGTATTGACAGCGGTCCAAATGATGACAAACTGATTGGTAAGGGGTCAAAGTTTGACGTGAATATTATCTTGAATGTTGTCTAGCTAACAGACTAAGGGCCACCTAATACCAACCTAATGGGCGGCCTCGCGACGATTGTGGTTGTATGGCAACCAGAAAGACGCTCTTTTGGTCCATCTATCGTCAGCCATGCGGACCACAATGTCTGCTCCTCTAGACTTTCGCATTGATGCAGAGTCGACATCCTGGAACTCAGTGTGATCGCGGGTGTAGGTATTTTGGACATGGTCTCTTAGATAGATATTTTGGATTATACGCTTCATTCCTGTTTCGGCAATTCGTAGCGTCTCTTCGTCTGATTTTCGCAGACTCCAAAACCTCACAACCATACAGCATTGCTGGAAAAATAAATGCTATTGAAGGTGTTAGCCCTGGCCTTGACGTCTGTCATCTGCTGAAGAATCGGTCCAACCCGCCGTCTCCTGCGTGAGTACTTATTTTCACTAATGTGATCGTTGCTAATTTCCTGACCTAGGTAGACATATGCATTGACATTTTCAATCGCAGTTTTTCCCTTGAGCAGAAAGTGTTCAGTAGAAATGGAATCTTCTTTATTTTTATTTGCATGCCAACCATCAGGCTAGGCGATTGGTTCTGCACGACGGTGGGTGTGAGACAGGGCTGCATACTCTCCCCAACACTCTTCAAAATTTATCTTGGAGAGAATAATGGAGACGACCCGAGAAGGACATGTTGGAATGGTTAAAATAGGTGACAGGCTTATCACAAACTTCCGATTTGCTGATGATATTGATGTATTGGCAGGCACAGAAAGGGAACTCCAGTAGTTGATTGGTAGATTGGATAGAGCGGCCCAGAGTTTTGCTATGGAAATAAATGCAGATAAAACAAAGCTCATGACTAATAACATAGAGGGGTTTAAATCTGTACAAGAGGCAAATGGGCAGGAACTTGAGGTGGTAAAACGTTTAGAGTATCTGGGATCATTGATCAGTGAAGAGGGATCGAAGCTAGAGGTAATTGCAAGAATAGCACAATCAATAGCGGCGCTGACTCGGCTGAAACCTATATGGCAAGACAAGCGACTCGCCCTCGGCATAAAAGTTAGACTAATGCGCTCTTCGATGATCTAAATATTTATGTATGCCTGCGAGACCTGGACCATTGCAGCAGATATCCAGGGCCGAATACATGCAATGGAAATGATGTGCTATAGAAAACTCCTAAATGTTACATATAAAGATCGTGTCACGAACGTAGAAATACGACAGAGAGTTGAAAACGATATTAGCCCTTATGAAGATCTGATCACATCAATCAAAAGACGAAAGATGGCCTGGTGCGGGCTCGTCGCGAGGTCCAACGGCATTACCAACTAGATAGTCTTTGGTTCCGTACCGGGACAGAGAGGGTGAGGACGTCCAAAGAAGAGGTAGGTGGACAACATCACTGAGTGGTCAAGCCTTCGTCCCGTTGAGATACGACAGGCGGCGGTAGACAGAGAAAAAAGGCGTGGAATTTTAGAATTGTCTTCATGTGTGCCCCAACGACCTGATGGGTTACGGGATGAAATAAACTGAACTGAAAGCCATGCCTCCTTTATTCAGCTCGTTTGGGATGTGTTCGAATTCTACAACACTGTGGCACAAGATCGTAAAGTCGTATGCAAAATGTAAAGACGAAAAGCGTGATCGCAGTTGAGGAGATCTGGTTTGTCTTCTATATAAGCTGAGCATACTTTTCGTCTATAATGTGTGTGTGTGTGTGTATGTTTGAGAGTGTATATGTGTGTGTATGTATGCCTGTGTTTATGTGTGTGTGTGTGTATGTTTGAGTGTGTATATGTGTGTATGAGTGTGTGTATGTTTGAGTGTGTATGCGTGTGCTTACATTGTTCTATCGCGCCATAAACACGATCTTCACCAAAATGACGAAGCACAACCAACGAATCAGTATATTAAAGAATCCGCATACATCGATGAAGAGGTCTTACAGGGTCCCTGCACTCAGGCACTGATATAACTACCTGAGCAGATAGAAGACATTTCATCTAGATTAGGTCTTCATATTTCTTATGATAAAAGCAAAGACACAACAGATTGGCTGCAGCTACACGACACGAATTATTGTTTATGGCAACATGCCGAAGATAGCCTTTCGATGAGCAGCAAACAAAACTTCTCCGCCCCTATCCAATAGAACATCACTCGTATAGTCTGTCTGGTTGCTTCCTCTTTTAATGTTTGGCCTCGAGCCTAGAACCGCCAAAGACTTTTACTGAAAATCGAGATACGAATTTGCATAACCAAAGTCAACCTCATCCTACTGTACGGCTTTGAGGATTGGATTTTTCTAATTGATCTATTGAAAACTTCCTCGTGCTCAGAAGTCGGCGCAATGCACGATCCACTTGTGTGACCAGCTTTCCAATGATGAAGACTCGCGTAGGACATGGTTGAACTCTGCTAAACCGTCGGCATTTGGCCGTATATGGGCATTTGGTTCGACTTACCAAGAAAGTCGATTTCCACCAAATGTAACGGAGACCATAGAATCAAGGTTGCGTAATGATTCACTCCACTTTGATTCAGGTCCTGCTGCCGTCTTTGTACCACCTGGGTAAGTAAAATCGAATGCACATTAACTATGTTAAACCGCCGGAGTTCGCTTGACCCAATTTGGTCATGTTCCCTACTGTGCTGATGACGACCACGCCCACTAGCTTAAAAGTTGTCTGTCCCGACAGGCCGTCTGCGTACCACCTAGTTAGGTCAAACTGGAAAGGAATCATCTTCATTACATTGAGCTTGGCACTCAGTCACTTATCGTGTTCATGGACGAGTGGTGCGACTTGTCGTCGTCTTGGTTTACCTATTCACATATGCACACACCCGGCGCACGGCGTTGATTCCATATTTTTGAATGTCTTCATATTTCACTTTGCATCTGCTAGAAACCCAGACTACTATTAGCGAGCATCTATTTTCACATTTTGTATTCTTTGCTCTCGTCAGGTCAATGTATGTCATTGACAACACATAGTTAGTATAAACATGTTATTGGTCAGTTGCATTTGTTTGTCTTCCGTAAAAAATGTGCACGGCTTAGTACCAGTAATAGCCCATGGTATTACATTTGCTATGTGAGTTATTACCCTACTGTCTATTCTGTAGTCGTCTATGAACGATCTACCTAGATTTCAGAATTCTCTTAACATGTTGGTGCTCTGATAAGCCTCCTGCACAAATAGAGGCCTTTCAGTACAGCTGACCTTGAATACTTTTGTTTTTTCTGTTATTTGCCTACCTATTACAACATAATAAAACATTCATTAAATCATTTTACCTAGTGCAGTCGAATGATTCATAGTACATTCCTTGACAGGGGATCTGAGCTCGTTTAAGCATACAATGTTATCATCATCTAGTGCCCTCTTTGGGAATGCCGGGAGTTTCTTCAGATCGTTTTCTTTCCTCTTGTGCCGTTGAGCATCGTGTTGAGCTGAAGACATTTGTCCTGCGTCACTTGCGTTGTGTCGGTCAACGTGAGCCCCTGCCACTGCATAATCAATATAATGTTATTTATCCACCGTCCCCTTGCCATATAGTTAGATCTACCAGCTTTGTAAGCCATCAGTGGAAGTTCATGAGGGTTCATACAAAACGTAGTGCGGACCATACTTCGAATGTCGTCTCTTCGCATTCTGTCTCTCCTGGTGACACCGATGATTATTCATAGTATCAGCATATAATCAAATCAACCAGCTGTACATTGGTACCTGTCTAAGTAAGAGGAAGGTATAGTCGAGGAAGCTAGTGAGTCCATGCTCTGTTGTCGACACTTTCACAAATGAAAGGCACTAAGAACCAATGGGGACGCCCTGTTCAAATAAAGTCGGTTCTGTCAACCATTTTCCATTTTATTCCAAAATTGAGAATAGCAATGCAGTTGCCACTCAGTGGATATGCAGTTTTAGATTTATCTCTTGCAGAAATAAAAAGTAAGGGTTATTGCGATTTGTATCTTTATACACCTTTGTGAAGATATCGGTAGCATGTGCACTCGGCCACGTCTCACTGTAATACTCTCGACGCATCCTAGCTTGAGCCGGGATTAACCGCAGTTATGGTAGTCAAGGACAGGTAGCAATAAATAAGAGCACCGCAAACACAAAGCAAAACAAATTACATAAGTAGTAATGACATTAGACTTGCATACGATGATAATACTGATATCAATCAGTGGTCGCTTATAGGAGCTTTACGCTGTAATCGATGAATTATCAATACCTAAATTGCACGTGCTAAAAAATAATCGCAAATATATTTCGGCCAAGGACGAAGCATGAGTATTAATAGTCAGCAGTCTACAAGCGACGTCGGCAATCCATATTATCTAATAGAGACTATACATCTGATAGATTCCCGAAGGGATATCAGAACTGCACAACATCACACAACAACATACCGTGGGTATGATAGTTACGCATATAGGATACCTGCATCAAACATGTCAGTGCGTGATTACAGACATGACTAACAACTAACGATGAAAGGGCACGGGTAAGGCCGTAAAAGACAAATAAGGTCTCGCGGGGGAACAACTTGTACTTGCAAGAATCAAGGTTAACAACGTGTAGTATAATGCTCGGATTAAAAAGAAATTTTGGATTATAAACTTAAGTTCAATTACCGTTGACTTGTAAGCCGCAGGTTACATTTTGTTAGCTGTCAAAATAAGGTTAAATATTTTGATTGCAACACTGTGGACACATACCTTTAATGGCATACCCCTAGTTAAATAATCTTATTTCCATGATTAAGGTTAAACTATTATAATGACAAGGTCCAGGTAATAGTTCCTCCCTATGGTAGAACAATACACGTAAGTCAATTAGCATGCTCAGCTCTCTCGGTTTACCGACTCATACGCACTCTTACACAACTCTAACACAACTCTAACACAACTCTAACACAACTCTTACACAACTCTAACACAACTCTAACACTCGCCCTCTGGGTGATGCCCTTCCATTGCACTTTGGTTGGAATTGACCATTGATATCGCCATAACTATCATAGGTACATACAGACATACGCACGCATCCAAGCACTGGTTAATACATCCTGCTATCGCCTAAAAGACTACGGGCTGGGGTGTAAAGTGGCGTGCCTCCGCCAGTAGATTACAGAGACCCAAAGCGTAACCACCCCCCCCTCCCCCAACCCCCACCCATAAAAAGCCATTTAATACGAATAATACCACACCGGAAGCGACAAACGACAATGAATACCACAGTAACACTGAGAATACTTTCTACAATGTAATCGAAAATATGAAAGCTTTGGGCGCCATCATTTGTAGTATTATGTGTAGCCGCAGTTACACTATATGTTACTGACTGAAAAATGACCCACACGAAGATACCATGGACAATAATGTAAGGATGAAAAAATAATTTATATTTTAGGACCATTTACGGCAATACGGAATTTTAAATGTTTGTAGACTACATAATGTTTCATCACATAATATTAAGTTGACGTTTATGGTAGAGCTACACACTCAAGACATCTGCTTGCCATTTAAATACTTACTGAGGATTCAGACAAATGTGTTTGTGAATGAAAATCGTTAAATTAATTACACCACCCACATAAAATACTTTGAATTACGAGACGGCGTCATGGTTTAAACGCAGCACTCATGTTAAATACTTTCGTTTCTACATCTCAGGGGTTGTTAAGTGTAACGTAAAGCTCATGTCAAATTTGATGACCAGAACCCTAATTGATATCCTCAATGAGCCCATGAAACCATGTTGTGTTACTGCCGCCTGACCAACGAGGTAGGAAAAGAAAGGTATTCTGGAGTGGATAGGAAGTAGGCAATGTTTAACTCCGCTGCTGCCTTCTTCAGTACGTCTTGGAATAAAAGAGCCACTGCATTTTTTCTAAAAGAGATAACCCAAGATTGAGCAACTCACCACCAGTATCTTCGACCAACCACATGCATCTATGTTATTTGTTAATGCACTCTTACAGGCATGACTGGCGACTAACGTGAGACCTTTAATTACAAAGGTCAATGCCAATACCTTTAGATACTATGCTCAGATTAATTACTTTAAATGTCCCCGCTCATGACAATTACCTTTAATTACAACGCTGAGGCTAAATACCTTTAAAGACAGCACTTAAACCTTTGC
Source organism: Ariolimax columbianus (assembly GCA_036924085.1). NCBI lineage: Eukaryota > Metazoa > Mollusca > Gastropoda > Stylommatophora > Arionidae > Ariolimax > Ariolimax columbianus. The sequence goes on from JAVGWX010000002.1 coordinate 132,000,002, forward strand.
ACAATAAACTTCAAGCTTCAAAACAGCTGCATTATGTCCGTCAGAGCAGGCGATACTTCCGTATGAGTTGTCACATATACATCAATGTTTTGGTTGCTAAAGATAATTTGACATGGCATTCTAATATTTAAAAAAAGGAAAGAGAAACATTGCAATTCACAGAATAGTGACCATTTTCCAACAATATATTGTGCTATTATGAGTGCAATATGTTATCGTAAATGATGATTGCTTCAAGGCTGTTGGTATGTATCTTTAAAAATAAAGGCACTAGTCACTAGTGTAGTTTGGTCTATGAATAAAAATCGCAGTGGGATGGAAAATCCGGTGCTGAAAAAAAGTCGGCTGAAATCGGATGTGTTCGAAAGGATAGAAAGTCAGCTCATCTAGGAAAAAGAAAACTCTGATTTCAAACCATCTGAAGCCTTGCAGATAAGATACTGGCGTATCTTGTTCTGGGTTTGTCATATATGGCTGTGCTACCTGTTTTCTTATAACTCTGAAAGTTGGTCTATTCAGCATCTACAAAACCGGACAACCGACGATGTGCGAAAGACCAAACGGAAAAGGATACAATGCCTTATCCTAGAGTGAGGAAAGGCAAACTCAGCTAAGTGTTGCGGCAGAGCAGACCAGATCCTTAGTCTTGGTTGGCGGCTTGTCTATGAGTAAAGCCCCCGACATCCGAACAGACAGAGTATTGCTCTGCTGATCCGACAGCTTCTGCTGCTTGTCTCGTTCTAAACGTACTGGTATCAGCTTTCTCTTAGAGCAAACAAGGCAGACTAAGAGATGGGTCATACTGCATGGGCAACATATGGTCTCTATACGTCTGCACGGGCTTTGTGATAAAAGCACAATTGCTATCGTCTGACAAGACAAAAAGTGCCAATGAGGGCCGAAAAGCTGGGATATCGCAGCTTTGCTGTAAACTACAACACATCGTCTAAACGTCCTTTTCAGGACGAACGTCGAAAAAGAAGAAGAATATTATTTCAGATCCATCTGTCATGTCCCTGGCATATAAAAGTGTACGCATTTTGTAAGATTTTCAGATGTACTTGTGGCAGTACATGCATATTGTCCGAATCGAAGACATTTACATGTGCCCACATAATGTACGAAACAAAGACATTTTCACATGTGTTAATTTTGTTCGAAACCAGGACATTTACATGTTTGCGCATTTTGTCCCAAATCGAAGACATTTACATGTGTGTACTTTTTGTAACAAATCCAAGACATTTACATCTGAGCTCATTATGTCCAAATCCAAGACATTTACACGTGTGCACATTTTGTCTGAATAAAATATATTTGCATGTATGCGCACTGTGTTCGATTTTAAGAGATGTAAAGGTATATGTAATTATTTTTTTGTGTCTTTTTTTTTACCTCATTCAAAGTATTCGAATTGTTAGAGTAAGGAATTCTCACTGGTAAGGTGCCTCTGTATGTACACGTACTAGCCTAACCAGTTATAAATGTCTACCAGATTTAATGTAACCGAAGGAAAGGCATCGGGAAGAGGAATTGGTTACGCAAACTAGGAAAACAAGACGAAACTAAGTACAACATAATCTATAGCATGTGATTCTTTACTTGTGGTATTCAGACACTCAATGGAGCAAAGGAATCAAATACGCGTGCCTAGATATATGAAACTAAGAAACTAAACTCGCGATATTTGTTATGTAATGATCTCATTTATGGACAGCTAGCCATTGAAGTTAAAAGAATCAACGCTTCCATACTGCGATTCAAGGCGTATACAAGAGGGACAGGAAGTCATACGACATGCCATCCGAGGGCTGGGAAGAAATTGCTCAGGATCGAGCGGTCGACAGTCCGTTGGAAGGGACATAGTGGCTGCCGACGCTTGTAGATGTCTTTTAGCTGCAGAGAAAAGAGAAAGACTGAAGAGATCAAGGAACAGCCAGGCAATCCAGCCTACTCAGTATAGTTGTAAGATCTGTGACAGGGACTGCCACTTTACACCCAAAGCAGACAGTGTCGAAATACAGGAGATAGAGCTGGACAAAACTTACAGGGCGCCACGCGAGGGGGTCTATAGAGACTGAGACACCTATGATGATGATGATTTCTATTAACTATGATTCAGAAATACCAACAGAAATGATGTCGTAAGAGGCGACTAACTGTGTGATATAGCATACCACTGGAAATGATTAGGGGGTTTCTTAAGAGCAGCATAGTTGAATGCTCTAGTATTTGAGTCTATGAAGATTAACTCGCAAATCGATTAACAACATTCCAAGAAACTGTTTATATACATATTTTGCAGAATCTTCTAAACCAGTATAACGACGTTTTGTTAAGTTAAAAGCTTCGAGTAGCTTGCATGATAATGCAACGAATCAAATTGACATTCTCGCTATGTTAGTGTATTAACATCTCTTAAAGCGGGTTGAAGACACCTTCAATGACGACGCAGATACTGTGTTATGAAACTACAGATCGGCCGATCATGAGGTAAAAATGCCTGAGAACAGATGCACATGACAAATGAGTTCTTGGTAGTCCTACAACCTTCAGTGTGCCCCGAATATCTATTACGGAAATGGCAAGATGGCCTGAGTAAAGTCCAGCATGGTACTTTAAGGCAGACGACCACAATGAGGTTAAACACGATTTGACTAGCTGGCACCAGTCACTTGTTATCCCTGACTAAACACCTGGATTAAAGTTAACAAAAAACATAAAATGTGGTTATGACATTACTTCTAAGATATATATTTGTAAATGAAAACTAAGTTACTAGCGTTGTTTAAAAACATACTGAAGCGGTTGGTCGAGCAGAATCGATGCGGTCGTTGACTACGATGGCATGCGTAAAAATTTTCGACAAATGGATATTTTTTTTTTTTTATTATCGGTAAAATACATGTCTGGTCTGCACAATGCGTGGTGACTGCAGGAACGTGCAGCCTTTTCTCGTCGCTCCTATTAATCCGTCAGTAAGACTTCACCAATGGGAATATAGACTACATAATAATATAACAAAAATAGTTACTAGTACATATTTGAAAAGTTTCATCCCCGACGGCAGTGTCTGCTGTTAGTCTCGTTTGCACTTACATTCTACAATATGTCCTCTGTCTAGCCGTCCCTGGGAATGCCTCTTGTACTTTTTTCAAGACTCTCCTTTCACTCCCGGCCCGTCCGCTTTCTAGACCACCCTGGCAGTTTCCCTCACAGGTCTTGAGGATCGTCTCCTCCCGTCCGTTTAATAGGCCTACTCGTGGTGCTGTCTTCCATTGGAGTCTGATAAAGTGTATCTTGGCTTTCATACCCTGACATCTTTATGGCAAATCTTTGATACGCTGTCATAAAAAACACTTGAGCGACCTGACAAGCAAATTTAGGAATGGGAAAACAGCAATGAGAAAACACTGAACACGCGAGTAAAATGTACCTAAAACACACAGGACAACACAGAAGGCTAGTACCGTGATATGATTTGGTCAGAGATAAAGCTGCTTCTTGTTCAGCATTATTTAAATGACTTTCGACATTTTACTGTAATTTTTATAGTCTACTGAAATTACGGGCGAAAATTGAATTTGTTCAATTTTTACAATATGTTAACCAATTGTTTTCTTTTTCTAAGTGGATGTATCCTTTGTGATGATTCTATCACTTTCCATCATATATATCAAGCTGTCTATCTATCTTTATATTTATCTATTTTTCTTCATTTTTATTCTCCTATACTCCTTTCGCAAACGCACACTTTTTCGCCTTCTATTACTTCTCTATTGCAAAACTGGCTTTCCATTTCGCGTACTCTCTATCATCATGTTTTTATTTCTCTCTCAATCATTCTCATCATCCTTTTCTCTCTCTCTCTCTCTCTCTCTCTCTCTCTCCATTTCACATGTACGAACGCTCCTTCTCAATATTATATGAACATGTCCTACCAAATGTCCCATGACTACTTCCTGTTAGAAACATCAGACATGCTTCGTGCTTATCTCAACAAGCCCCCCACCCCCCTTCCCGAACACTCGACCTACCTCCAATCTCCCATTGTGTATGCCCTCTTACCCTCCCCCTCCTCCCACTTTCCTCCTCTGCCGATTTAGAGATGTGGTGATGTAAGAGATTATCAATGCTAACAGTATGAAACGGTCAGATTGGCGTGGAGGAAAGATATAATTTGTGTTAAGGTTAAAAGGTCTTCATAGAAAACACAGACAACACAAACATGAAGAGCTGTCTACGAAAAGAACGATACACATGTTCACTGAGAGAAGAATGTCGGTGGAGGTTTTAAGAATGTATTGTACATGTTGAGATTGCTAGTTGTATGGACGACCCTCTGAAGTTGCCATTTCAACAATTCTTGTAAGATTTAAATTTCCGTATTTTGCCCCATATAAACGCGTGGGACTTTATCTATTTTGAATAGAATATTATCTATTTTGACTTTGCATTGTCAGTCTGAATAACAATTCATTTAATGCTCACTAATAAGCGTATCCTCATTTCCTTTGTAAAAAGCAAATGTGTTATTTTCTGGAAATCAGCTGTTCTACTTACATTCTAGGCCAACGTTTCACTTCACTGACTTAGTTCCAGGACAGAAAAAGGGACATGGAGATGTCTGTCCTAAGTCCTCGTCCAATAAACAGCTCTTCAGGCACCTGGCTGATGTGTTCGTCTTGGTTGACGTAGTGTCCTAATGAGAAATAAGAGGCAATGACCTGTGAAAGATTATAGTCTAACCAATAACTATTATTGAATGATGACTTTAATAATCACCGTTCTATTACTGATTTGTTTTTTCATGCCATAAATAGAGGATTCGTCGGTTTTAAAAAAATGTGTAAGAAAACTAAGATAAATATGTATCGATACACCTATGTACATTATTTGACTTATCGATGAAAATCATGAGCAGTTAAAACTATCTAGAAAAGCCAGTTCAAAGCCTATGGAAGAAATATCTAAGAGATGGGATTTAAGGAAGATGAAGAGACAATGTTCGCGATAAAACAGTACGATCTAGAAACTGAGACTCAAGACGAGTGGAGAAATCTCAATTCCGTATGAAACAGTATGAAAGACGTGCCATGGTAGTCTTTTAACGCATCAAGGATCCAAGCACCACAACCATCCCCCTTCTCCTACTCACAACACACTAGCCCCCCCCCCCCCCCCCCCCCAAGCCCGCTATAATGACAAAATAAGACAGTCAACAAGAGGCCAAGGACTGAACTGAAACCAGACCAGGAGGTAAACAGCGGATCGAATTGTCAGTTGGTATTTTTTGCAGATCGGTACATCTCCGGGTAGAAGAGCAACATCTAAGTGAGCACGGCTTCACTTCATTCTCCCCACATGATATGATATTAAATATAAAGATTCGATGGTTTCGTACTGCCTTTTTGGGTTCCCTGTTGTATTGTTTCTCGTTAATGTTTGCCACGTGTTCTTACTTGCTTATCTGCTGTCTTTTGTCAGGGTGGAAAGGTTTTCCTGAGGGAACGCCATATTGTTCTTTCTGCTGACTTCCCTTTGACCTAGTTTCAGTCTAGTCTTCGGGTTTCTCGTGGCTTGTTCACGGAGTTTGAATCGTTATGTGGGGTAGAGGTTGGGAATCCAGGTAGCCGGTCCTTGTTCTGTGTATGGTCCAACCGTCGTAACTGGCTGTTACACTTGAGTTTACTTATGTTTTGTTCTAAATTCTGACCACTCATCAACAGTAAATATGACCAAACGATCCTATTATAACTAAAAAAAAGCGCAACATTATTGTCAGCCAAGATAATTTTTGTAATTGGAAAGTAAACTGTCTGCACCTACTATAACGAAGTCTCTATCATCATTCTTGATTTATATACCGGGACGGATCAACCCTGCAGTAAATCGGAGAGAGGTTTGTCTCTCATCTCAAAGGTAACAAATTCGCGTTCAGTACGCGGCACGTTCTAGTTTATAAAGCTGTAAGCGAATATATCGCTTACTGTTGCAGATTCCAAACTGCAAAGTCTGAAACTACCACAGCCACGTGACTGCCATTAACTGCTCTTATATGTGGACCAACTCCAACAAGATGTGATTCCGCGGCTGTGCCAGTCGTGAACACCTGGAGTCATTCTATACATAAGAATGATGTGAGACGGTTCGTGTATTTAACTATGATTACAGTACTTGTTCACATTGCAAAGTTCAGCCCGGAGGATTTATATGTGTTTTTATATTGCAATACAATAATACGTTATTACTCATTATATCCTAATATCTTCTTTGTACGTCTTCAGAGGTTAGCACGACTATATCTAGACAGCGGACAGACGCCTCGATCACCTTCGACTTGCCGACGACTTCGTGCTGATCACGGGGTCTGCAGGAGAAGCCCATCGAATGATACAGCTACTCGACGACGAGGGTACAGAAGCGGAACTAGAAATGAATATCTCAACAAAGTGTTGCAATATTGTTTCGTCAATTGTGAACCAGTATTTATTTGCAGTATACGCTTAGAGGATGTCGACGAGTACATATATATTGGGCGCCTACTGACTATATGAAGAGAAATCATCTGGAACCTGGATTGAGCACGAGCTCACCGCATTGGTTGGACAGCCTTCTCGACCTGGATGATTGCCAGACCATTAACTTTTTTTGTGTTTTTCTTTCTAAATTCCACTATTTTCTTCTTCAACCTGCTATGGACACTCACAAAATAGAAAAGGACAAATTTAAGTAGATCCATAGCTCCTTAGAGACGGCATCACGCTTTCCAGCCAACGCTTCACAATCTTTACAGTTCTGACATGCGACGATTGTCCTTGGGGAATGATGTGGTAAATCTATGCAAACAAGGCAAAACATAGATAGGCAGGTCACATGTTGCGACGAAACGGTAATCAATGGAGCACGACCACAGCAATCTAGTATACTAGAGGCAAAGGACAACAACGGTGAATATATCCAATGTGTTCATCATACTCTCTCACTGACCGTAACGACATCCGATACGCCTCTGGTGGAATTTTTATCACCAACCGTACTTTTAGGCCATAGACATGGCCCTTTGAAGACTAAGTTGGGACACCTAGTAACACAGCTGCGGAACGGGTCATCAAGGTCAAGAAATCATCATATCTAAAGATACGTTTTTAGCAAATCTTCAGGAGCTAACATTTTCAAGATCATGTCAAATTCACTGATGAAAATCCCCAGAACACTTCCATGTTTCTGCTACTGGAAGCAGTTGGTAGCATAGCAGGCTGGCTAACGATGTGTAATTCCCATAATGGTGAGTTAGCTGTTACTGAGACGGCTAACATTGCACTGCAGGAAGGAAGACCCCTGGTTTACCTTCACGTGTGCGCATCGAATGTAAGAAGAGCTACTATGATCCAATTTCAAAGAAACACAGACAGCTCATCGTTAACAGTTTCAAACAACAAGAACCTCTGTAATATGGTATGGCCTGGTAGCATGCGTCATTTGGTTGTTAGTTGAATATATAACATTATGTATAATATATTTACTGGTCGACCCATTCTTCAGGGGTGGTTACGCCGATGCAGGTCCCTACATCGCTTCCATTGTCTTCTTTTTTGGGACCCCGGTGGATCTAAGGTTGACTCGTTTTCAGTCTGTAGTGTCGCGGATGTTGTGTCTGAGTTCGAGGGAGTCGGACCAATGGGTAGGTGGTCTTTCACGCGATCGTTATTCGTTCAATGGATACCAGACTGCTGTCGCTGTTTTTACCTTATCCAACTCATGCGTTAAATATATATATATAATAATAGCTGTCCATCGTTGTCGATGAGGACCGCCTACATCATCCTTGTCACAGATTTCCCTGTTGGGTGTGGGTGCGCATGTGGCTGAGCAGGCCAATGCGGGCACGAAAACATCTGCTACATATCGGGCACACGAGGTTTGTAGAAGGGGATGGTGTTCCCGCAACTCAGGATTTCCGCGTCTCGCCTCTGCTCTGGGCTTTCACAACACGGTCGTCTTCACCGGCAGCTACACCCGATTTGACTGCGCTTCTCCAGTCAGATCTGTTTTGCGCAAGACATTCCCAGATGTCGATGTCTATCTGGCAACTTTTCAGTGAGTCTTCAGACCGTCTTTAAAACGTTTCTTTGGGCACCCTCTCTCGCGCCATCCCTCTCTCAGCTCGCCGTAGAGAGGCTTTTTTGAAAGCCGCTCGTCTGACATACGGACGAGGTGTCCGGCCCATCCTGGTCGTGCTTTCTCTAGCAGTGCATGTATGCTGGACATGTTAGCCCTCAAGAGTACCATGATGTCAGTGACACGATCTTGCCATCGGATGTGGAATATTCGCCTCAGGCAACCTGTGTGGAAGTGGTTTCTTCTTCTTCTTCTGCGTTCGTTCTCAATCTCCCGCTACCAAACTCTGAAAGGGCCTAAGTAGCAGAATGTAGTCCAGAGAACGGAATGCGTTGTGTTGTAGTTTACAGCTTGACTGCGATATTTGCACCTTTCGGTCTAACACATCCGACTTCAGCCAGCATTTTTTTAAAACTGGTTTAGCATTCCCTCTGGAAGTGGTTTAACCTCCTTGCATGTCCAGAGTATACAGTCCAGCTTTCGCAAGCGTATAGTAGGGTTGGAATGATGGTTGCACGGTAGACTTTGATTTGGTCTTGACGATGATGCCACGACGTGCCCAGACCATCGAGCGCATTCTACCAAAGGCTGTGCTGGCATTTGCTATTCTGCTTGCCACCTCATCGTCTAGGCTGACAGATCTCGACAGCGTGCTGCCCAGAGATGTGAATGTGTCTATGGCATTCAGCGTCTGCCCGCTGACTGTAGTCTCTGGTTTTGTGTACGGCATGCCTGTTGCTGGTTGGTACATGACGTTAGTTTTTTTGGCATTTATGGTCAGGCCAAAATTTTCGCATGCGGCAGAAAACTGATCCATTCCAACCTGCATGTTCAGTTCTGAGTTGTTCATTAGAGCGCAGTAGTCAGCAAATACAAGTTCCCTGATTATGTCGTCAGCCACTTTGGTTTTGGCCTTCATTCTTCTGGGATTGAGTAATTTGCCATATGTGCGGTACTTTATGGGTATTCCAAACTCCCTATATATATATATATATATATATATATATATATATATATATATATATATATATATATATATATATATATATATATTTATATATATATATATATACATGTACATATTACAACTGATAAATTAATTTCAATTATTCATTCTGAATTTCTACTTGGATGATATAACCCATTCCGTTAGACTTTAACGAATGGAGATCACGAGATCACGAGATCACGGGCTACCACAGAGTATAAATACATAACGAGTATATTGGTCTTACTTTTAGCCATGGCCCAAACCTGATGTCTACAATGAAGCAAATAATTCTACCTTAAGGCTCTAAGAAGCTACATATAGTAGAGCGGCGATACCCTGGTAGCAGTATGAAGAAATTGACCAAACTACACAGTGCTACTTGTAAGAACTCAGGTCCCTCGAACTCTGAAACAACATCCACGACCCTACTGTCGGAAGACGTGTCACCCGAAAGTGCAGCACAATCAACAAGCTGGCATCAACCACCGACTCCATGCTGACTGTTTGCATCACTGAGTGAACCACTGCTGGCCAAGACAATCTTCGGTGTCCAAGACACGGCCCTGGTAAAAGGCTGCACTAGTGTAGTCTGGCTACGAGAATAGAAATCGCATTGGGTAACTTGGTAACTCTAAAAACCAACTGATACAAAATTGACTCAGCCGTACGAAGCACACATGATAGGCTCGCTGCAAACTACGATCCAATGTCACAACGTCCTTGTCAGGACGATGGTCGAAGACGATGTAAGGAGCACTTTTTGAGCTGGATTGGCCAGTAACACAATACTCGAGAAGAGAGAACTCTGATCCCAAAAACAAGTTGTGCCTTGCAGAAGAAGAGGAAGAACAAGAAGATAGAAAAAGGTTTCTTCATAAATGTACATTCCAGAAAAAAAGCAGATTTCTGTGATGACAAGGACCGTCCATGGTGATCTACAGTTTAGAACTATGGACGGCATTGGACAGACTTACCGAACAATACAACATATTTTTCATTGACTGGATAACCACCCACTGATTGTAGACATCTTTGCAAGACAAATTTAAAGTCTTCTGTTACAGTAGGTGTTTCAAATTTAATGTAGCCTTTTATAGACTAATTACATTTACTCTCCCTTTTCAACTCTATCTCTGGCTTTATTTTTCTCTATTTCTCTCACCAGTAGGACACGTCCTCCTAACATAATAGCATACCACGTGAAATGCTGAACACATTTGATTCACACATAAGACGTACACAAGTATACAAACAAACACTTCCATACCCATCCGTAACTCCGCCCCAAAATAAGACAAAAATAAATTGCAGAAAAACAGAAAATGTGCCTTACTGGAGAAGCACACGTGACGATATCTCAGGGGTATATTAATGTAGTGGTTTCGTTACCTACCACGACGAGGGCTCCGACATGTTTTATGGTTTCCGATGACGACTTCCCTCTTGGAAAAATTAAAAGATAAGGAGAAACTCTAGAGCAGAGAAATATGCTAATAATGAAGGTTTTTTTTTTACATTTTAAGATGAAAATAAGGTTTGGGTATTAAAACGTAGGTTATTACAGAAGACCTTAAATGCATGATTTAGCCGTTAATTTTAACAAAAAATAAGTTTAGACACTTTCTAAAACTCACACAATAACGACACCAATATTTCAGAGCTTAAACTGTCCACAGTCTGAGGTTGAAGGCATCAGAACACAGAACAAATGTATCCAAGCCTCCAATCGGAAAAATAAACAAGTCAGATTGAGCATGTGCGGAGACCAATCAAAATGCTTTTTGATGTAAACATGATTGACACACTTTTTTCTGTTTGTACCTATCGCAAATAACGAATTCAAAAGGTTGTATAGGGGCTGGCAAACTGACCATGTAAAAACTCTTGCTGTAAAAACGAACGGCAAATGGCGGAAATCAGACTTTCTTAAAAGCCATTTGGAGGAACGTAATGCAGTGATGGGTCTATGCTTCAAGGAATCGAACGATGTGAACAGTTAGATAGGTATTCTTCTTCTTCGCTGTTCATCCTCAGATCAAGGTTCAGGTTTCTCTTACAAAGGACACCGTTGTTTGTAAAGCTGTTTCATCTCCATACAGCTTCTGTCTCATATCTGTCTCACGAGCATTGTTATCTATTTTGCTGCGTAAGCATGCAGCTTTGTAGGATGTGTTCCACGGTCATGATATGCTTGCCACATGGGCACCTGCCATCTATCCCAATACTCTTTTTTTTATAAAGATGACTCTTGAGTCTGTTATGCCCAGTTCTTAGTCTGAAGATGATGACTTGCTCTTCTCTAGTTAAGTTATAGTAACTGTCTTCTTTTCGGAAGTCGGGGCGTTGATCAGCCTATTTTACACTGAAGCTGGCTTTAATTGTGGTCTTGGCCTCATTATATGTGATGCTCAGGTCTGTTTGTGGGGATGCTCCTCCACTCTTTGCTAGTTTGTCTGCAGCGTCATTGCCTTCAATATTGAAGTGGAATGGGATCCACTGTATAACCAACCTTGGGTGTTCTGCTGAGAGCTGTGTCAGGGAGAACATACATTGCTCGAAATCTTCATCTTTGGGTTGTTTTAGCGCTGCTATTACTGACGGGGCATCAGTCAGGAATATTATGTTTTCTTGGTGGATATCTTTATCTTATCTATTACAAGCTCAGCTGCGGTCTTCAGTGCCTCTGCTCTTGCACATAAATTACTAGAAATTGTTCCCGTAGTTAAAACGCCAGATTTTACTTCTCCATTCCTTAGTCTGTAATAGACCCCTCCACCTCCATTGGATGTGGTTTTGTTAGATGAGCCTTCTGTATATACGCGTGTCCATGTTTCTGGTTGGTATACTCTCCTAATATATTCTTCTGTGATGAAGGTCCTTCCTTAATCTGTCTGTTCCCTTTTTCCCTATTCCTTTTATAGTTTCTACCATCTCAGGGGACTTGGTTTTTTTTCCATGGTGGGATTTGGAATGTTTGTTTTAGATCTCTAAGAACTGCCTGGCTCATGATTTGGTCTGCTCTTGCAGTTTCTTTTGTATTTTTGATGACGTTTTTTCTCTTTAATCTCTTCCAATGCGATTTATCCTGTCATGTTTTGGATGATCAGGCATTCGTTTGAACTTCTTCCCCTGCTGGAGTGTTTTTTGGTCTCTGCGCGTCTCCATACTTTCGATTCGTGTGATGTTCTTCATTGCATGTATTGGTCTCTGCGCGTCTCTATACTTTCGATTCGTGTGATGTTCTCCATTGCATTTATTTGTATTGTTCTCATAGCTCCAGTTATGATACGTATACCTTGGATTTGGGTTGTATTTATTTTGTGAAAGTTATTCTTTGTTGCTGTGGACCATGCTGCTATCCCGTATTCTAGCACTGGTCGCACATAACCTGGGTACACTTTCTTTAGTGTGTCCGTTTCCGCTCCCCATGTTGAGCCTAATATCTTCCTCATAATCGCCATTCTGGTCTTAGCTTTGTTGGTGGCATTTTTCATCTGGTTTTTTCATGTCAACCTTGGGTCCATTGTTATTCCCAGATAAGTTAGACTTATGTCAAGGATGAGAGTCTGGCCATTTACTTTCAGGAACACTTCTTGGGGCTTGGGAGATAGAGAGAAAAGGTTGTGTACGTGGTTTTGGATTCGTTTATAGCAATATGCCATTTATTTGTCCATGTTTCTATGTTATTTAGAGTCTCCTGGATTTTGTTTCTAGCTACATGTGTAGACTCTTCGGATGTCCGTAGTGCCAGGTCATCTGCATATAGTGTACTGTATACTCTTTCAGGAATTTCTGTGATTATATCATTGATGTATATGAAGATCAGCATTGGTGAGAGTATTCCACCCTGTGGAACTCCTTGTTCCATTTTCATCTTCTTGCTGAGGTGTCCTTGGAGTTGCACTCTTACTGTCATGTTATCTAGATAATCAGTGATCCACTTGTACATGTTGTTCGTTACACCCATTTGCAGTAGTTTCAGTTTTAACCCGCTCTTCTATATTTTATTAAAGGCTTTTTCTAGGTCTATCCATACTGCCAGTGTTTTTTATTTTCTTGAAATGCATCTTCTATCTCTTGTGAGATATATGTGACCTGATCTTCGGTCGATCTGTTTCTACGAAAACCTGCTTGCTGAGGGATAAGTAAATTATTTGATTCGATATGCCAGATTATTCTAGTGTTAACTATTCGTTCCATTAGTTTCCCCACACAGCTGAGTAGACTAATAGGTCTGTAACTGCCTGGCTTCATGTTGTCTATCCCATGTTTAAGGATGGGGATAGTCCTTTCCTCTTTCCACACTGTGGGGGCAGTTCCTCATTTCCAGCTTGTGTTAAAGATGTGAGATAGGTATGAAGTACACAACACTTGATATTCTTGCGAATGAAACAACAAAAAAAAGCAGTTACAATAATTTAGGTATTTGGGAACTATATTTACTGAGGAGAGAAAGATAGAGCCGAGAGTGTAGAGGCCAAATGCTGCCATCTACCAGCTGTTTCCACTACTAAGACACCCCAAGATTTTCCTCCAAGCAAAAAAGCAGATGATAAATAGTATCTTAAAACCAACATTGGAACGATGAGGTTTACGTCTAGTCAGACAAAACACACTGATCAGAGAATGTTAGCCTGGGTCAGGAGAAATATACTGGCCAAGACTCTCACCTGATCTCATCCATAGTCGTCCTGGAAACAGGCTGTTGTCGAGGACAAGAACCCCCCTGACAAGTTGAGGTTTGACGTGATCTCCGTAGTAGTGAGCGACACGCAGATGAGGCCAAGCATAGCACAACCGCCTGGATAATCCGGTTCCACCTTCATCAGCACGCTCGGGATGTGAGGAGAGCTACTGCAACCCGTCAGGTAATGCCCCTTTCAGGGCGCACATAAGAGTAACTTACACATTGTGGGCATTCGAAACAACATAAAACCAAATTTGTGCTACTAGTGCCAAGCATGGTATTTTGATAAGGCCCAGGCCACAACAGATTGAGGTACCACCTATTCAACAAATTGAAGATAGGGTGTACCGACGAATGCCCGTGCGGTACTGGTAAAATGACCGCTGAACATCTGCTGCAGAACTGCCCGACATACGAGGATCAGAGAGAGCAGATGTGGCCATTACCAGTGGAACTGCAAGACAAGCTCTATGGCAGTGGCGACAGCCTCAGGATGACCGCCGCTTTTTTCGAAAAAATAATGGTTACTGTCTGACTGCGTACGCAGAAGAAGAAGAAGATGATAAGGCCCAGGAACAAAAGTTGGCCACCTGTGAAATGCGGCGCCTAATAAAGGTCACTAAAACACCAGGAGAAACATAATCACATAATCACTTATCGGGAAAAGGTTGGAACAAATCCCTGCCTACAGTGCATCGAGCAACAGAGAATGAATTGGTTTGGCCACATTTTGAGAAATCAATCAGACCATATTGTTCATACAACCTTCTACAAGAGAACATCAGGAAGAAGGGAGAGAAATTGACCGAGGAAAAGGCTGATATACAGTGTAAAAAAACCTGCCGTAAAAAGCTGAAAAATGTTACTCGGACCAAGCGAGAGGGAAAAGACAAATACATATCATGACACTGAACTACAACCAGGTAGAAAATGAGGTGACAAAGGAGAACAGACGAAATAAGAAGAAGAAATGGAAAGTTAAGTTGTCAGGCCATGAAGTTGTACATATCCATTACTGCCTGCGACAGTCGCAATGACGTAAGCTGCTGGAATGTCCTAATAAAAGTTAGACAGAAAAAAAGAGAACACTTTCATTTATGAAATCATCCAGAAACTCAGACAGATACTAGCGAAGGTTTTGCACGATGTAGTCAAAGTAGGAAATCAGAGGTTGAGGGTATTATATAGCTCAATCGAGCTGATACAACCAAATACAAACCGCTTGTCTGCAGTTTCAAAGAGCAGATTGTTGCCAAAAGAATAGCATTGTTTGAAATAACAAAATACAAACGTTGACCTCGGGTGAAGCATATTAGAGAAGACCTTCTCCTCTTGTCCTCGTCGGTATCCATATGTCACATAAATCTGACCATCGAGATGACGAGCGGCACTCTAATCCCTATAGGAGTGAGGATTACCGGAGAGCTTTGCTTTTCATTACAGCCAGGAAGATCCAGGACAGCCTTCTCAAGTATTTCCCAAGATATAAGAAGGTTAACTGTAACACACTAAGTAGGAAACCTCTGCTTATGTATATTTCCACAACAAGAACAACAACAACAGCAACATCATTTTGTGTAGAAGAGGATCAAGAGTACAGGCAGTGAACAAGCATCTCACCAATGCGTTTCATTAAAGACAAGAAAAACTATTCTGAAGAAACATATCCAAAAGTACAGTAATGACTTGACTTAGTCGCTTCTACAAATGGGAATAGGGCCTCATTTGCTTGATTTTCATACACCGTTTTTTTTTTACATAACAGTCTGTTCTGCGAGTTGTGAAATACTACTAATGCGAATTACGCATGAAAGTGTTTCAGACTAGATTTTCTGTTAGAGGCCAACCTCAGTTGTGGTCCTATACTCTGTGGGGAACGAAAATAGGAGCAGATAAGGAGCAGAAACTGGAGTTAGAGATAAGATGCTAGTTATTTCAAAGAGGAACATACACAAAGATGAAAATGAGAGATAAGAGGCTTGTTATTTCAAAGACGAACATACACAAACATGAAACTGGAGTAAGAGACAAGAGGCTAGAGATTTCAAAGAGGAACATACACAAAGATGAAACTGGAGCTATAAATAAGATGCTAGAGATTTCAAAGAGGAACATACACAAAGATGAAACTGGAGCTAGAAATAAGATGCTAGAGATTTCAAAGAGGAACATACACAAAGATGAAACTGGAGCTAAAAATAAGATGCTAGAGATTTCAAAGAGGAACATACACGAAGATGAAAATGGAGATAGAAATAAAAGACTAGCGATTTCACTTATCATTTTCTCAGCTTGTTTTGTTTTTGTTTTAGAGGCAGGATAACGAGTTCCATCTTTTGCTGCTCCCCTTCTCCATCAGCCAGGTATTCAATTACAACTGGGTGCAATGGAGCGTGTATATGCCCTGTTAATATTGCTATATCCACAAGGACTCATTACCGCATAGTCAGCGACGCTCTCAAAGTAAAAACACATATACCTAGGGACCGACAGGTCAACAAAGAAACCATTATCTCTCCTAGCTACATTGACATCCTAACTATAAGCAGGGACCCATGTACAGCTGAGTTGTTGTTGTTCCGAATGCTCATATTGAGGAGGTTAACTCTTTCGAATAACCCTTAAACGTACGTTAAGTGGCGGTTTACAGTAGCGCTCTTCACATGCCGAGGGTGCTGATGAAGGTGGATACACCTGATTAGACTGGAATTTGATGCAGCTAGATTACGACCACCAGGTCAGTAAATGGTGCCATGTATTCACTTAAACAAATTGCTTCCAGGTGAATGATTTGGCACATATTTCTTGGACAGATCTGAACTACTCCAACCTGGCAGAACATACACTCCACAATTATGACTACTCAGAAAAACGAGGTAAAGGTAAACGTTCAAACCCGTTTTCCTTTAACATCTTATGGCAGGAAGACACTTTGGAGTAATGACCCATGCCTCTCTACCAACATCCCACTTAAAGTATCAAAAATCTAAAGGACCGAACCGAAACACTTGCCTGTCAGTGGATAAGGCTTCTGATGAACAGATTACTTCCTGCTGTCTCTCTCGTACATGTTCTCATGCGCCTTGTGCATTCAATAAATTATCACTGGCAAGAACAATTTTATAATTAACACTTCGTCTTTTGAAGCCAGGGCGAGACAAGTGGTTCACAACAGGTTTCTCCAAAAATAGTTTATTCTATCATCTGGTAATAGGCCCCCCTAGGGTGGAAAACTCTACAACTCCAGACACTGCAAATGTGCTTGCAACTGTCGAGCTGGTTAAACGAAAGCTCAGACATCAAGAATTCACGTTCACTAAAAGAAATAGAAAGGCGAATAAGTCGATTTTATTGCGATAAGAAGAAGTAGAAGAAAAACAAGACACGAAAACGATTAAGAAGAAGTAGAAAAAAAAAAGAAGTGCACGAATTGAGAACAAACGAATCAATACAAAGTAGAAAGACAAGAGAACAATGAAAACGAATGTGAAGAAAAAACAAGAGCACGAGGGAGAAGAAGAAAAAGTAGAATGGTTTTATATACTAAATACATGCACACATGAGCTTGTATACAGAATATGTGGTAATTTTAACAGATAACGAAATTGAAATGCTACTAGTTATCAAATTATTGAAATGAGGCCGAAGATACAGCATTGTAAATGAGCTGACAGCAGTCAAAGATTCATAATGTCCTGCCTATTTTAGGATTTGCCAACTACAGCTGACGAAGACGCTATTCTGTCTGCAAGAGGTGGCCTTAGAAAAATTCCTTATTAGTGTTTTTGACTAAGAGAATAGTTATCGTAAAGGGAAGGTAACTATTGTCCCAATGATGCAATGTTGAAGCCGAATGTGCCAAACCGAAATGCGCCGTTATCGCAGATCGCAGTATATTGTGACACATACACGCCATCTTCACGACGAACGGCGACACCATCTTGAAACACTGATAAACATGTATCTAACTTCATGTGAAAATTATACCTTCAAGAAATGCAAGCCAGGATCTTCCATCTTTGAGCCATCGGCTCCAGTTCAGTCCACGTCTTCCCTTATTTATGTATGATTGTCTCGTGTTACTGCCTGTCGCTATAGATGGTTCAAGGTTAGAGACTACCTTGCAATGCTATTTCCACGATGTTCGTCCTTTCAATTACCATTATCTTGTCCTTAACTTTTAGCTCTATTGTTGTCTATCTTGATCTTTCCAACAGTTTTACAAAAGCGATCATATTATACCTGTGTAATTGCTGGCAGTCAATTATGGACAAGCATCGCCTAAACCCATTGAGATATGATGTTCTCTTCTTTTTTATACGATTTAGACTGCAGGGGAAACAAAAGTGCTTACAAAAGCCTAATTTAAAAATTAATATGTTATCCAGGAAGCCCACAGGACTTCTCTCCGTCCCTGGACTGTGAGTTATTTGTGTAGTTGATTGGATAGTGTTTGCGTTTTGTTTGTTCTGCTTTAGACATCTTTTGGGAAACTCCCAAAAATGTTACGTCATAAATTGTTTAGCCACACGAGGGCGTATACTGCCCCACTTCGTTGATGCTATCTTGCCTGCAGTTTAGTTTGTTCTTGTTTTAGTGTTGTCAGAATGCAGCCTTTTAGAGGTGAAATGCTTTTCAGCGCTGCACAAGAGTTTATTATTGAAGGTAGTTTATTTTCAGTGCAGCTCATTTGTTGTAATAGTACTTCCTCCTAGACACTTGGTCAATCAATCGCAAAGATAATATCGTTAAAGGAAGCGATAAACTCCCTCCACTTCATCTGAGTATTGCGACCAACCTTCTCACGAATTCTATTTCTGGTTCGATATTTTCATACACGCTTCTTTGGCGATTCGCCAAGTGATCTTAACTAGTCCTCTCTGTCGCTTTCTAGAGTTCAAAGCCATGATATAACCAACATGACTGGTCGAAAGTAGCGTTCCTTCCAGAAAAGAATATATAAAGTCTCGCCAAACACATCTTATTTTCTATTTCGCGAACATCTCTCCACGAGACGCTGCCGCAGGCTCATTAACCTCGTTGTGTCAACGTCACTAATGCCATGCACGCTCTCCAGAACACATCAACGACACCAGTCTCTAACACAAAAGCAGCCAGCCTGCCCATCCTGGCGCTGTCGATCTTTCTAAGACTTTTAATCTAGGAAGATCAGCTCAAATTTTGACCACGGTCGCGGCTTGGACAAAAAATCTGCTACCAAAATCTAGAAGTCTGGAATCCGCGGAACCGTGCCCTAAACGCGGAGCCATCTCGTGGCGTTTGGAAGGAGCTATAAAAGAACCATTTCGGCTGAGCTCATTTTCTCAGCTATGACCGCTTTATGACAGTTTTCAGGACGTATTCATAATTCCTCGTCTTCTATCGGCTCACGAGACAGCGTCCGTGAAATACTCAATCTAGTCTTTGGTCTTGTCTCGGGGATGGCAAGCGTTTCGAAGGCGGTCTGTCTCAAACAGGACGATACTCAATACCATAAATTGTGTTCTGTTCTGTGCAAGTATCGATACCAAGTATGAGAAGATTGACTGAATAACAGATCGGATAGAGAGTATTCATCTCGGAACACATGGGATGGGTTCGAATCGGCCTAGATTAATTCACTAACTTGTTTTTCTCCAATACGAAGTATTAGCTACCACTGCATCTGTTTCTTTTTGAAGGACACCTGTCGCCGATCATATGCAGCAAGAACTTGTTTACTCCAATGTTAAACATAGGTTTCAATTATACATGGTCTGAATGCAGGAAACCTTTATCTGGGTTTTGGCAGTTGCTGATTACCACATTAATGACACTTTTTAACTGGATTACGTTGCTAACCCCATACACAACGCTATGTAATTGTTTTTACCACATACTTAGGGGATTATAACGACCACATTATTTTCACTATAGATTCTACAACAAGTTTACATAGTTGTACACACATTAGGGAAAGCAAATAGCAAGGAACTCCACTTCGTAAAATTACAAATATATCATTGTGAAGCTTCTATTACTTCATTACCAACGGCAGTAAATGTTACTGTGATATCCTTACCATCACCTGTTTGTGTTGAAAACAACAGATCACACAAAGTACTTTTCTAGTAAATATTTATAGACAGATCCAGTTGTGTAATCCTGACGTATCTATCAAGCATGCGTTTATTGATTCATAGTATCTTCTTTCTAAATGACCCACCAGTGGAATCAGGTGCATGCAAACAATGAAAAGAACAGACAATACAAAATAGGAGAAAGCATGGTTCAAATAAACCAACATAGAAGCAACAAATCAAATACTTGAAAATAACTTCAAAAAGAAATGCCTGAACCCATGAATGGTAGGGTCTGGTGGGATTTCCATATATAAAGAAATGGCGTACACAAACTAACACGATAACATAGAAAGCCTGCAACGCATGGAAAAGAGCAGTGCCTTCCAACCTAGGATGGGACAGGAATCATACCATATGCCGCAACAAGACAGAGCCTGTACACAAACCTATCTGTCGCAACTGCACCCATTCATGAATTATAATGTACACAGGCCTTTACCATGTGTGTAAGTCTTCTAGAGGAAACAGGCCTTTACCATGTGTGTAAGTCTTCTAGAGGAAACAGGCCTTTACCAAGTGTGTAAGTCTTCTAGAGGAAACATGCCTTTACCATGTGTGTAAGTCTTCTAGAGGAAACAGGCCTTTACCAAGTGTGTAAGTCTTCTAGAGGAAACATGCCTTTACCATGTGTGTAAGTCTTCTAGAGGAAACATGCCTTTACCATGTGTGTAAGTCTTCTAGAGGAAACATGCCTTTACCATGTGTGTAAGTCTTCTAGAGGAAACATGCCTTTACCATGATTGTGTGTCTTTTATGTTAACATGTCTTTACCAATCGTGCTTGACTTCTTTGTTAATATTTCTTTAACAATCTTGTCTGTCTTCTATGTAATCATGATTTTATCATTTTTGAATGACTTCTAATGTAAACACGGCTTTGCAATGCTTCTATGATTTCTCGTGTAAAAATGATTTTACCATCATTTTATTTCATGCCAATGTAAATCTGATTAATCCATCGATCTGTGGCTTGTTGTGTGTAAATATTATTTCCGTATTACTTGATAGTGGCTAAGGTAAACATGATTTATCAATAGTTATGTGGCTTGTAGTGTAAATAGCAAAGGAGGGCGTGGCCGAATGGTTTTGAGGCCTGCCTGTCGACAAGGAGGGCAGTGGTTCGAAACCCCGGTATGGCATTTGTTGTTTTTCTGTTGGGGGTGAAATAAACGATCATAGCGAAGCGGCCTGCAGTCCTCAGCCTTCAAAACCCCAACTGGACTAACCCAGGAATTGGAAAAATGTCGTATGACAGTTATGACAGTGTAAATATAATTGTACCATCCGTTCATGGCTGCTTATGTAAATATGATTTAACCATCGATCAGTAGCTTATTGTGTAAATATGATTTCATATTTTCTACTATCTCTAGTGATTATCTACATTGCTTTCCAAGAGTTAAATTACCAGACTATATGTTCGGATCATATGAATTGTTATATTCACATAAAATATTATATTCATATGAAATGTGTTATCTTGATTTAATTCGACTGACAGCAAAGTTTTACATTTAACATTCTGAACGGCCATTAGTCTTGATTGATTTTCTCCTCAATGTTGCTGAGGAATCGGGAGTTGCAATAAATTGGTCTAGACTGATTCACTTTACCTGACACTCTCACTGATGTCTACATATGTGTTCATTCACCTTTACGATCCATGAAGCATGGCCCGTGCACATAACGACTGTATTCGAGGCATTGTTAGTCGCGGTTTCAATAACATTCTTTTTTTTACAAAATGAGGTTCATAACATCACGCACAATCCTCTTTAGTCAATGTTTTCAGCATACATGAAGTTTACAGTGTTCTAATCTTTCCTACCCGACTATCACTCGTTATGGATTTAGGTTCAACTCGTAATATTCACGTAGACATATTTAAAACTGATTTGTGTTTGCCAGGATACGGTATTAGTTGTTACCAGGCTGCATTGAAGATATTTTGAATGTTCTAGTATGTTGTTATCCACCTGCCAAAGCAACATGAAAGCAACGATCACTAAAGTATGCATAGGTTTCTCTGCTTCCTTCCATCTATCAGTCAATCTTTACAGTATGGACACTATTTTACTGCTTTTACCGTTACATTTTTATGTATACAAATTCATAAACTTATTTATTATCCTAATAAATGAGATGGTCCAATTACTTTGCTGCTATTTTTAGTGTCCCGAAATGTTTAAGTTGTATATATAATTATCATAAAAGTCCAAAGTGCACCAATGAAATAAGAGAACGTGGGGATAGGAAACACTTAGAAATCAATCACATCAAAGCACGTTTGAGATATTCATATTTATATGTATGAGGTTTGTTTATGTTATGAATTAACTATTGTTTATCACTGTCGTGTGATAACTTTAAATATGCATGCTTCTGTTTTATCAAAACTTAGAGATCGCATCAAAACCATTTCATGTTCTTTCAAAAGGTTTGTAAGTTTCAATCAAAAATAGAAAACCGTTAGCTCCATGTGGATCACAGAGTTACAACTAATACACTCCAAGTTATCAAGCATTGACCTGTCTATATGCTGAAGCGTTGTTTGTCACGTTTTTACAGAATGGGGTATCCAGCCTTGTGTCAAGACCTTCTTTGTCATCTCTTATGACGTATCGTGCAGGTCACATTGTATCGTTGCTCCTTATTGCGCCCCGATGATACTCTGGCGCACACATGTTTCGTTAGATCTGACCTCAGCTGACATCGTCATCGACGTGAAGTAGTGTTTCATTGTAATAGGTGGGTGGTCTCTTTCATAGCCGCCCTGGCGTCCTAGGCTGTAAGCTATCGGAGAAAGACACACAATAAACCACTGCAACTCCATGCATGTCGTGAGAGGTGATTAAAGCGATCTGTGCAGGGCGCTAACAACCTCCTCATGATTAGCAAATTGTTAAAGAATCTAGCACATCAGCAGTACACAAAGTCTTTTGTCGAAGTCTCCCATTGCAGATCAACTGTAGTGAAGATCTTAATCTCCGGCTGCAGTGACAAAGGGATCAGTTCAGATTAGATAGAACACGCAATTGAACTCGTCCCATTTATCGAAGTGACAGAGAGCTAACCAATGTGCTATACAGATCCTTTATTGTGAACTTTCTAATGTCTCTGTGATCACATAACACTGACCCACACTTGTTTCAGTGCATGTGTATATTTGACGCTAATGTTTAGTGCATCTCGCTGATCTTCACATTATTTCCTAACTCAATGTTACATTCACCGTAGTCACATTCTGTTGCCAGTTGTGAGCCTTGAACTTTGTTCTCACTACACGGGTTTTATTGTTATCGGTTCTGCATTGTCCATAATTTAAGTCGTCTGGTATTTTGTTAATTCTCTTACGCTTAGCTTTGATAGACTCTGTACAATATAAAAATATGGTATATAATGTGAAGTTATATTAGTCGCGATAACAAAGTAGGAATGTGAGTATCTTTACATTCATATATATATATATATATATATATATATATATATATATATATATATATATATATATATATATATATACATATGTGTGTGGTGTGTGTATGTGTATATATATATATTCTTGAGACAGACATGTAGCATAGACTAATGTTCACAGTTCCCAATTTCTATAACAAATTATTCATTCCTGGCATCGTTTCTTCAAAGATCGAAGCAAAGAACACAATAATCAGTATCGTCCTAGCGTGCTCTTCTGAGACGCCCTAATGGGGGAGATGGGCGTTCTCTCACTGTGGTCCCTTTAGAAAGAAACGCAATGAAATTACCAAGAATTGACGGCCCATATTATGTTCTACTGCATATTGGATGTGAAATTCCCCCGATAATATAGCTTCTCCCATGAAGTTAAGAAATTAATGCCGTTTTCTGATTGAACGAAGGGGATACAATTGATATTCAAGAAGGCGATGCCAAAAAGAATAGACAAATGAATATGATTTTTTTATATCTTTTATTCCAGTGTTCCTGGTTTGTTTTTTTATTTTTTTTATTTTTCGGGATAGGAACTTGCTTCGAGTATGATTCATGATAATTTGAATGTTATAAGAAGGAGGAATAAAAACTAGCCAAAAAAATTTGAGATTTGTGGCAAAGAGGGAACAGGGTGACCAATAGAAATATTGCGAT